>VZTX01013267.1:276259-497687 GCA_013400915.1 Pardalotus punctatus
CGTGGGCTGAGGGGCGGTGCGGCCGGGCCGCGGGCTGCGCCTGTGAGGGGCGGCCCCACCGACCCCGGGCCCAGCCGCGGTTATCGCCCTACCCCGCACTCAACCGCGGTTATCGCCCGACCCCGCACCCAGCCGCGGTTGTCGCCCCCGGCAGTGGCCGGCAGAGGCCCGCTGCTCTGTGGAGCGCAGCTGGAGGCGGGGAGGAGCCGTTCTCCCGAAAGGAGCACCTGGCACCATGGCTAGGGTGGGTTGATGTGGGGAGCTGCGGGGAGAGGGTTTTCCTCAGGCGAATCTCTTTTGCTCCTCCACCCAGAAGGTTAAATCGGGGACTGACTGAGCCCCGGTGAGGGTAAAGCCACCTGTGCTCTCCAGCTGGACCGTGGGCGGCAAGGGACCATCGTGTCTCCTTGGTTTGGCCTGTGAGCTGAGGTGGGAAGGCCTGTGCAGGTGCAGGCAGGTGGAGGTCATTTGCTGAGAGGAACCCTTGAAAACCTTCCCAAGGGCAATGAAGAGTTTCTTTTTCCTTACATCAACCAATATCTTTGCAGCCAGACAACACTGCTTTGCCAGCCAGGGCTTTGGCTTGGCTTCTGTCTGCCTGTGCAGGTCGGTTTCACAGGACATCAAGCAGCATCTTTGCAGTCAGATAATGCTGCTTATGCCAGCCAAGGCTCTGGCTCGGCTCCTGCCCTCCTGTACAGGCCAGTTTCACAGCGATGGGATTGGGCTTCCTCAGGGATGCACATTCAGCACAGCTGAGTATAGCCCAACTGTAAATAACAGCACTACCCTGTTAACATGGGCAAAGATTGTTAATGGTTCAATTATTTTCCCTTAAAAGACTCAAGATCTATGGTCAGCGTAAGCTTATTTATGATATAGTCAAGATTATTATAAATGTGTTTTTCAGCTTTGTGTGGTAAAAATTATTAGCTTTACAGTTGGCAGTTCTTTGGTCTTGACTAGATTCTCTGGGGGCTACACCATTGTGCTTTTTCAACATCTAGCACAGAAAGGCCAATGCTGTTGTGCTTCTTTTTTTAGGTGCTATATAATCTTAACTAAGAGAAAAATGGGCTAAAATATCCTTAAAAAAGCAAAACTTCAGTGTAAAAATACCAAACTCCAGACAAAACAAAACCCTAAGTTTGGGAGAGTGTTAGGATGAGTGTGAACAGAACATGATTTTCTAACTGTCTCCAAGTGTATAAGATTTGTGTCATTTGCTTTCAAGAACTGAGACCACTGCTGAAAGAGAAATGGAGCAGAAGCTGTTGTGCTTACAGGCTATCTGAAAAGATTGCATATCCTTGGCATAGTGTTTCCAGATCAAAAATGCTGGCTTTTCCTGCTGTGTTTTATTACAGTTTTGAATTTCTTCTAGTATTAAAATAAGTAGATTTGTGAGTGAATTAAAATTTATGTTTTATGCTAAGATATCTTACACATCCCCTTTTCATCAGCAATATCTTTTATAGAGATACAGTCTTTCATTTCCTTGAAAGGTAGATCTACAAAGTATGTTTCCTTATGGCATGGAAAGGAAATTATGAATGAGCTTTCATTGACATTCCAGGGTCAACAATGGAAAGAGAATCCCCTCTGATACAGATGCTGTTGAGTTACCTTCTAAAAGGAAAATACAAAAGATACAGAAAGGAGATTAGTTAATTTTTTTTTTTTTCTCCTGTAAGAAAGTATGCAAAAGCCCTCTTTTCTATTAAATAGCTCTAAAAAAATATAAAAGGGAACAGCCACATATATTCATATCAATTCAATATAAAGTAATGATACCAAAGCACTGAAAACCTCAGGTTCTCCAAAGAACAAAGTGAATGGTACTTTCAGCAAAAACAATTTCATATGAAAAAAGAACATAGATTCAAAGCCACAAAGGCAAGATTGAAGGTATTTAAATCTTTTCTAGCGCACCTCTGTGACTAGTTCTTTAATTTTCCTTAGCTTTATTTTCCCCATGCTTTTTTCCCCTTCTTTTTTTTTTCTCAGTCTATCATAGATAAAGTTGGCAAAGTGTATGAACTATTAATCATAGAATGCAAACTTTTAAAGGAGCTTCAGTGATGCAGCATGCTCTTTCACTTCCTGATGCTACTTGGAATATCTGTGTTTGAAATCAGTAAAATATTGAAGAGTAAAGTTAAAAATAAAACCAGTGGTTCCCCAGGCCTCTGAAAACATAAAACTTCAGATATCCCGAACTCCTCAGATACTTTTACGTGTTACAAGCTAATAATTTATTTGATATATGAAAAGGTACCACAACATGTTTCAAAAGGACGGCATAAAATGACCCAATTCATTTCTGCTCAGTTTTAACAATCCATTCAGAAGATTAAAATCTGTAATAGACTTAATCCTTCACCCTCTAGCAACCTGACAAGTACTTTTTTTGCCAGAAAAGACTGTCTGAAGACTGGCGAGAATCATTAGCAATTAGTACCTGAAATAATCATGTTTGTTAAAGTGTATCTGAAAGCCACTCCATGAGGAGTTTTTATTTCTGCTATATGCCCTGAAGTGGCAAGGGAATAGTAATTGTGATCTGTCTCTAGCAAAGCTTTTAATCGTCCTTAAAAACCTATGAAATTCTGTGTGAGTGACATTTCTTCTTGACTTCTTTGTATGGAGACTGACTGCTGCAGTCAGTGTGAAATACACGATTGTGAGAGAAAAGAAAAGAGATTCCAAAAGCTTTCCTGCAGGCATCAAGGGGCAGAGCGTTAGCAGAAGGGAGGCACACTGTGAATACAGCTTGTCTGAACAGGGGAGGACATTCTCCATGTATGCCTAAAGTCCTAACAACTTTTCTTCACGCCGTATTACAAGATGTATTGCTGGGTGGAATAAGACAGAGACTTGTTCACTTGGGTGCATGGAAAGCGAAGTTGATAAATTTGGTGTAGGTACCAAATTATATATAAGTAAGTTCAAAGTTGTGCAATTTGAGTTTGATGGCTCGAATGTAGTGATAGGAGTTATGAATAAGGTCAGCATATATTTGCACTCTGGAGTGACAATCTTTATTTGTAGCTGGTAACATCTGAAAACTTTTTGAATGCAGTGCTACCAAATTTTTTTCCAAACAAGAAACTTCTTCATGAAATTGGTCTTACATTTAATATATCATGAATGTTGAATTTTCTACTAGGTTAGGAAGGTGGACCAGATTTTCAGTTTTAGTCATTTTCCTGATTATGAGAATGAAAAGTTTAGGAAATCGGAAAGAAGTTCCAATACTGAAGTTGAATACTGAGCCTCGTTGGCTTTAACTGATCCAAAATGTCCTTGAAGAGGATAAATTTGTTCTTCATTACAGAAGAGATTTTAATGTCTCAAGGAAACTAAAGAGAGATAAAAAGGTACAAACAAAATTAAGCTATTAGTGGTATAGAAGCTGAACTTTGTGACACATTATATTTGTTTATATTTGTAAAGAACATGACAGAAACAGAACACTTGAAGTGTTGTTAAATCAGATGATTAGAAAAATTAGTAAAATATTTATTTGTTTAATTTAGCCAGTGAAGAGTGTGTAGATGTTAAATAAAATACAAAAATATTGCACATGTGGGACAAAATTCAGGACTATTTAAAATGATTAAATTTGCTAGTAGTTGGATAGCTTTTGCCATCAGATTGAAATACAATTTCTAATTATCAGTAATATAAGCAGAGTGATTTTTAGGAATATGTCAATACTACAACCTTGTTTCCTAATCCACATGTCTATGTTCGTTAAAATAGTAAAATGGGGCTTTAGAAGCATGTTTTGTCAGTGTAACTGTCCTAGTGATGATTACTTTTCTAAATAGAGGATTTTTGGGAGTCCTACTAATACCTGAAAAATTTATTTTGATGGTTTTTTGTATGTTACCAAAATTAAAAGGTGATTAAATAATTATTGAAAATAACTTTAGGAGTTGATGTTTTTGCTGCTCCCTGCTTTCTTGAAGTGAACTTTTTAAAAGAATTTTCATGACTCAGGGTTTTCTAGGTACTTTTTTGTGAACATTGCCTTTCTGTGTGTATATCTCTGTAATAGTGCACTGTTAATAGTTTAAATTCAAGTTTCCGCCATAGTGCAATACTGTTATCTCCCCGTGAGCTTGTGCCAATGCCAGCGTGAGGTGTGCTGTGGATGTGAGGAGCTGTGAGTCAGCAGCAATGTTGCTGCCTCCCCTGACAAATGCCAAGGTGCACCTGACAGATGTACAGAAATATTTAGGGACTGGATGATGTGGACAGGTTTAATAGAGAACCAGTGAGTCAGGCACCACTTTTACTCTTTCTTTAAAGCTAATCCGTGTCTAGAATTTACTTTTGTTGAAGTTTGACCTTGATTTCTATTGGTGAAGAAATGGCCTTAGTAAAGTATTCCCACGTATTTACAGTTGATGTGAAACACAAGAAAGACTTAACTCTGTGGAAGTTTAGATTGTATATAAAGCTAAGATCAATATTTGTAAATGTTTCTGTGATTTAGTTTGCTTTGGTTTTTCTTTCAGACACCATGCTTGTTTATTTTCTTTTTAATTCAGGACTTCATTAATGCATCAAAAACAAATCTATAAAATAAATCCTCTCTCTGGCCTCTTAGGAGTTAACACAATCTTTGGAGTACAACATAGCTATAGTATTTTGAGATTTACAATTCAGTTATATTTAAATCACTATGAATAAAAATGAGAAAATGTAATTAAAGATTTTGTCAGTGTGGAATGTAGGAAGGGCATTCTTTGTAAAAGTGACAGCATCTATAAAGAATGCTTCTCTACTAAAACTGATTTTCCTAGAAGATTAAGGAGCTCTGCTCACAAGTTTTCTGTCATTTTCCCCTTCCAATGTGGACAAATACATTACAACACATTCCATCAGGGTAGCCTTTAATTGCATTATTTGTTATGCATGACTTTTATAATTTTAAATATCATAAGACTTAAGGATTAAGATTCTTTTCTACAAGATCACAAAAAAAGTATGATCCCATAGAATAAGTGAAACTTGGAGAATTAAGGTTGAAATATGTTTTATTTCAGAATTAGACTGCTGATAGAAAAATCTAGTAGTTGTTTGATAGAAATTTGATTTGTCCAACTCAATAAGAGTAGGAGTAATATGATTCTTAAATGCTAAAATACTCAGCTGGCAATATTTAAAATTAACTACTATCTCTAAAAAGACATCATTTTCAGCCTGTCAAGTCATAATTAAAGTTGGGCTAAGTAGCTGATTAAGTCTCCAGCTATGTCCTAGGCATAGAATGTTTAATATTAAATACTTCTTCTAATTTATGTATTTTTAATGTATTTTGCAAGTACAGCTGCAGAAGTAACAAAGAGCAGTATTCTGTATGATGACACATGTATGAATTTATTTTAATAATAATTATCTAAATATTTATATGCAGGCAGAAGTAGTTTGTGTCTCATAACATGTATGTGAATATTTATTGACCAAAATGTTGTAGTTAAGAGGCTGCTAGTAATATTCTGGTGTAGCAACATGAAGTTTGTGGGAATTGAAAGGCTAGAGGATCCTCAACTATTAATCATTTTTGAGTTCCCAGACTCAGCATCTTGCAGGACTGGGTCTCAAGATATTAAAATAATGATAAGGAATCACTACTAAAAGTTCAATTGCGATACCAGTCTGTCATAATCTCCTAAGGGTGCACATATTAAAAGAAATATTAGGCTATGATTATTAATGATGGTGCAAACATTCTGATAGATTCTGTGTTCTGTTTTATTTTAAGGTTTTGAATTAACCATCATACCTGATACTTTTTCCCAAATGAAGAATCAGTCTAGGTATCTCTGTCTTGAGTACAGAAATTTCTGCTGGAATGGAGAAAGAAAAGTTTGCCTAAGAACTTGCCATAAAGATAAATGAGCTTAAGAAGTGGGTGTTTTCTGTAATACAATAGTTAATTGCTTTGATTTTTAGTAAGGTTCAGTTTTTAAAAGAACCTACCAGAGTGGTGCTATTTGTGGTGCTATTGCAATATTCATGGTTCTGTCCCACATAGATAAGGGCTTGTTGTAGCTGAGGACATGAACTCAGGCACTGTTAGGATATTTTTTTGTAAGTTGACACATATTTGATATTTTAGTTCCAGCTGGCTGTTAGAATATAATTAATTTGAACAAAAGTAATTTTTGAAGGTGATGCTTACTGGAATCCCCCAGGGGCCTCTGTAGGATTAGGTGTTGAGCACTGCAGTAGGTGCATGGCTGTGGAAGGAGCCTGTCAGTGTGCTCTGTGGGATCAGTTTAAGCAGGTAGGCAGCTTTTTAGGAGGTAAATGTTAGGAAGAGAACTACTTTAAAAGGGCAGCTCCTTCCGGGTCTCAGAGCAGTGCAGTGAGCTAAGGGAGATTTGCACTGGCTGGGCTTAACAGCCCAGCTGCTTCTGCATTCCATAACATACAGCGTCATTTGTTTTGGATTTTCTCATTACAGTATCAAATTTATGAGTCTACAACTTGCATGTGGGACATACTATCCCTTTTTTATCCTATTCCATTTGCCCAGTGTTACCTCAAACGCTTGAGAATCTGCTCTACTATTGTTTTGATTTTCCTCCTATGCTGTTACAGACAGCCACAGTGGGACAGATGCAGTGGTTCCGTTCATTCCAGTTCCACTCTTAGCTCTGGCTATGATACTTAGTCAAAGTGTAAACATAGCATCCCTTCTTTAGAGAAGAAAGTTTATAAATATTTTCTTCAATTTTCTGTATGATATCAACCCATTTGTAAATTGTAGAGGGAATAATTGGATTAAATAATCCATAAAAAATTATTGTAATAAACCTGTGCTTTGGAGTCTTGTTTTTCCCTCAAACTGTGGTTTACATTCCAGTAATTTCATTGATCTTTTGTAAAGGTATCCCTAATTTATAACTAGTGTGTCTAAAAAGTGAATCATACCTACAATATTTAATACTCAAGAAGCATAAAAACTATAAATACCTCACATTTTATGACATAAGGAAACTGTTTTGCACTATTAAGTCAAGCAGTGGAACAGGTTGCCCAGCAAGGCAGTACCATCTGCATCCTTGGAGGTTTTCTAGACCAGATTGAATAAAACTTTGAGTAACCAAGTCTGACTTCACAGCTGACCCTGCTTGGAGCAGCAGTTTGAACTGGAGACCTCCTGAGGTCTGCTCCAGCCTGAATTATCCTGTAAATGTGAATGGTGGTGATCTACACAGCCAGCTGGTCTCTTCTGCTGTGAGCAAGACTTGGAGCCAGCCACCTATCTTAGTCCTCAGCATATCTGAGAAAAAATAGGTGCAGCAATATGGTCTATATTATGTAGTTATGTACACACACACACGTGTGTGTGTGTATTTATTTATGTATTTATTTATTTATTGCTATGTAGACTAGTTTGATACGAATTTTGATTATGGGAACAGTACTGTACAATTTGAAAATGTGTGTGGTGTTGGGACACCTCTGCTTTTTTTCAGCAGCTGGCTGTAGTCTTTGTATAAATGGTATCAAACTCTCTCGTATTTAATTTTTTTTAAAAGTTGCTTCTCTGTACTGGCACCTGACCATTGTTTTGCAGGACCTTCAGCTTATACATTCATACCATTTTTTTTTGGTCTCAAGCCAGAGGAGAGCTCTTTAAATTAGAGTAATACTGAGGGTTGACAATGAGGTACATAAATTGTGAAATTCCTTTCTCATATCTGGACTGCATGAATATTCATGTAAATCTAATGATCTTTTTGAATATAACCTGACTTCAGCTGTTAAGCAGTGGACTCAGCCCCAAAGTTCTAATGAATTTGCTGAGATAGTCTCCTTCTTAGTTGTAAACCCATGGGTGAAGAAGCCTGTGAGACACTACCAATTCTTATACAGAACGTGAACAGGCATTATTTGACTTGTGAATGGGGAGTTTGGTTACATACTTCTTGGAAAGCGGCACAGCTTTTCTTTCGGAGAGAGTAGAACAAATCCCTTGCTGTCATATTCAGCAGATGGCAGCATGCATGTTAACTGGCTGGGTATCCACTCAAAAATTTTAGCTGCCATGCCATATTGATGAGCAAAGTAATTAATTTGTCAGTATCTTTAAGGTCAATCACAGTGGAAGCTTTCAGTGTGTTAATATAAAAAATCATATTTACCCTGAGGGTGCACTGTCATAGCAGGTAGAAATTAGTTGTGGAATTATATAATTTTCTTCCTAGAATATAACTGTAAAAAGGAAAATGTGTAAAAACAATGAGTACAATTCAGGACCCCAGTGTTTGAAACATTCAAACACAAATGTAACATTTCCAAAAGTGCGTATCTGAGTGGTGGTACCAGGTTCTGGGCCTGGAATTAGGCCATGAAAGGTCATGCAAAAAGAAAAAAGATAAAAGGCGTGACCAAGCAAATGTTGGTCTGTAATTATTCAATAGCAATAGTCATGTCATTTGAATCTGGCCAGTTTTGTTTATAATAGCAGATCAAGTGTGGTGTAAATGGCACATTGTCAAACTGTGAATATAAATAATGAAGGCATATGATAACTATGTAAAACAAATTGCCATATCAGGTAGAAAGACCCCTTGTTTTTTCCAGTCTACACCGTGTTTTTCATTGTAGTCTTCTTGTCAGACTTGCAGAAACAGGAATAATTGGATACTTAAGACAAAAATCTAAAATGCTGTCAGAATTTTTCAGCTATACTGAATTTTGTTGTGGGCTCTTAATGTGAACTCTTATGTATGAAAAATGCTATAGATATTGACTATTACTGAATGTTGGAAATATTCCTTTTTAGCTGTTCAAGAAGCATTTCTTCTGTTTGTGTGTTTCTAGAAACTGAATTTTAAGGCCTGCTGATGGTATTTGTGTAGATATGAAATCGGTATCTCACCATCTTACATTTATTTAAGAAAGGTTAGTGAAATATTGGAATTAGCTGACAAAAAGGGATAATTTTCTTGTGACCCAAAAAAATCAATCACACAGACTACTTTTAATTTAGAAGTGGATATTTCTGGTTAATACCGAGTACTGCATACCTCACAAGAAATCTTAAAACTAGAATTTGTTCAGAAAACTGAAAATTTCCCAATGAGTAGATACTTTTATCTATTTACAGATAATTGGCAATAAAGAAATTTTTGCTCACTGATTTAATGAAAAAAATTATTCATTACAATTTAAGTTCTCTGAAGCAGCATAAGTTCCTGATCTTGAAGAGATTTATGTGCATAGTTATAATCATAGATAAAATTGGTAGGAACATCAACCAGTGAAGTTAACAGGAATGTTGCCTGTCTGTATTTCCATCAGTGTGAAGTGGTTGAATTTATTATATTTCAAATGAAATGTGCTAGTAGATCTTTGGAAAAATAGGATCTTCATTTAATTAGGTTTGTATTTTGGTTTTTTTTTCCTCACCAACTCATAGTACTAAGTTCTAAACTAACCATTTTTGGTTGCAGATTTTTTTTTAAAGTACAGATGCAGAACTATGAAGCTTTTTTGATGTCTTACTAAAATTTTATATGGAGATATAGGGATGTGCATAACCTTCAGCTATGTTTCCAGTAGAACTATAAAGAAATCACGTAGTGTTTCCATCTTGTGTTTCATATTGTGGAGGCTTTCCTTCTACACCCATCCTTGGATAATTTAATTCCTATAATATAGGACATAATGGGTTTATTTTCCAACTAGTTGATTTCTGCGGTTAATATGGAGTGTGAGTCAGGTGGATCTTCTGTAAAAGTCAAGAATAAACTATTACAATATATTTGACAGGATTTAGGGAGTACAATGCATAAATCAGTGTTCCTGTCTTTTTACAAGTGTATTAGGTTCTTAACTGATTAAAGAAGACTGGAGAGAAAGGAAAGCTTTATTCACATAATAACATATATTTTTCTTTTGTTTGCATTTAAAGGCAAATATTTGCTTTCTCATGTTTGAACTTGTTACAAAATAAGTGCTCATGTAACACCACAGCTCTGAATATTAATGTAACATTGCAAGAGTGAGATGAAGAAAGAAAAATAATTACCTGTAGACTAGGAAGTCTTTAAAGTTTTTTTACAGACAGGCTTTGAATTAATTTTAACAGGTTTTGATTAATTCATTCAGCCAAGAAAATCAACAGTTTGGACTGCTGTAAGATTTCAATTTGATTCCTTTATAGCTGTCACTCAGCTGTGCTGAGATGCCTACAATCAAATTGGAGGTTATTGACACTATCTAGTGCACTACTGAATAGTTTACATGTAAATCCATTGCAGTGCAAATTATGTTTGCCACGTAGAAGTGGTCAGAACTGTCCAAATTATTAAAGTCAGTTTTTGTGTGTAGACTTTCGTACTTTAATGCAGCTGAGCATAGTATGAAAAAGAAGGAAAATTTCTGAGCAGGCGGAACTGCAAGGTGGACCAGGAAGAGAATGATAACAGCTTGTAAATTTTTAATGACTTAAAAATTCTCTATGTGAATTAGTTATTTGGAAAGCTACAGAAGCCCTTAGTGTCTTAATAAAATATTTTCTGTGGGCATCAGTTGGTTTCATTTAATAACTGGGTGCTAGAAATCACAACGAAGGCACACAGTGGCTCCAGACAAACTTTTGACAGAGGTTGAGATCTCATCATCAAACTCCTGCACCATTTAGCTGAGTAGATGCTGCTTCCTTCTGTCAAGGGATAGGATTTCTGCTGCTAAGGTATGAGGCTTAAGTTTAACAGAACATTAAAAACTTGAAAGTAATTGTCCAGCAGAGGAAAACAAAAAGTGATGCTTTTTGGAGAACTATTTGACAGTAACAGACCAGCAAGGGATGTTAGAAAGTGTTTGGGTTGACTAGCTTGGAGTTTTTTGATCCTGTTTCCTACAGGAGAAAAAAGCAAACACTTTGTTTGCTCCCTCCTTCATCTTTCCCTTATTTTCTTGAAATGAAATGCTGGCTAATTTAATCCCAATTTAAGAGATGGATAGATGTGTGAAAGAAATTATTTTAATAGAATTTGGGTGAAAAGTGTTAGTGGTGGTACAGAGGAGAGACCTATATGAGCACCGCTTGCAGAGAGAAGATGTTACATTTTACTGTTCCATTTGCTAGCAAGGTGATCAGCATATCTTCACCTCTGAACCCGTCATGGGCCAAAGGAATCTCTTATGCATTTGATAATGAGAAGTCCTTGAACAAGGCAAGCATATTTTGAATGAGAAGCATTCTTAGTCTGTTATTATGGGTCTTCAGTTGGAGCTGATGACATTGGTTTGATAGTTTCTTGTTAAATAATCCAGTTTCTGTGTACAAATGCTTAGAAAAAGAATATCTGGAATGTATCAGTTTTCAAATTGATCAATATCTGTGTGTATACTATATGGGTCTGTGACAAAATATATTAGAATACAGTACTAAATTGTATTATCTTATGGATCTGTAACTACCACTTGTATTCAAACATTTTTGAGTTATGTGCTAGATAAAGGAGCAACATTACCTTTGAAATAGCAGGCTCACTGGGCTGGCATGTGGCCATTGTCCCTGACATTTCCTTACTTGTTTGATTCTATAGGTATGTGGTTTGCTAATGTTCTAAAATGTAATTTCCCAATTAGTTGTCTTCACCTAAATGAAATTAAAGACATTCTGCATATTTTGATTGTTCAAAAACACTGAACTTGAGGATCTTGATTTTATTATTCATCCTTTTAAACTGAGGTGTGTTGCCTAACTAGATTTAGAAAATTAATTATTTGAATTATATTGATATTAATCTAAACATTAAAAACAACTTATTTCAATCAAAGCCGTATAGAAATCTTGCTAAAAGATTTTCAATGGCCTCACTTTTTCCAAAGTATTAAATAATGGCTTTTGGAAACATGCTAAGGATTTTAATGCAACTTGGATTTCCCATTCTGTGAGACTGACTGAAACAAAAAGATCAAAGCAGGATCAAAGGCACTCATAAAAGACAAAACTGGATATAAACAATAGGTGCTTTCTTGAGATGCTTTGCATAACACAGCAAAGATTTGTAGAGATGGCACAGCTTCCCAGGCTAATAAAGGAAGATATTAGAAGTATTTGCATAAAATTCTGCTATTTGTATTTCAGAGCTTCAGCTGTAGTCTTCAGGTTGGTTGGTTGAAAAGTTGCATATGAAACTATTTATATGAATTTATTTTTATACGTGTAGAATTTATGTACACACAGAGAAGATGAACTGAAGCAGTATTCCTGGGTTTTGTAAGCAGTTTTCAATATTTGTGAGGAAAAATGGTGTTGTTTGGTAACTAAGAGAACATGAGGTGGAAGGAAATATTTTCTATAGTCTTGATATTTTCTGGCCTCATCAGTTACAGATTTTTTAAAGAAGTTTGGAGTCATGTCTGAGACAGTGTTTATATGGTGCAGATATTTATTGTGCACATATCAGTAGAAGAGAAATGAAGGTAGCAGAAGGGGCAGGATGGTGAACAGCAGTATTAAAAGAGGGAAACAACTAAACAAAAAAATACTAGGTGAAAAAGCAATGTAAAAAATGAAACAAATTTAAAAAAATCTGATTTTTTCTTAATTTCTTATTACCTGCTTAGTCTAAAAAGCCCCAACCTTAAGCACATCTAAAAACACATACTTTACTGAATTTGTATTATTTTGAGTTATGTTATAAAGTTTGAGTTTCAACTAACTAAAACTGAAAATGCAAAAAAAATTTCCATGGAGTTTTATTTGTAATATTTCTAATCAAGTCTCAATCAGAAAGGACTTGTGATACAATCCTGTGGCATTGACACAGTTCTTTTTTATAGATACAGTAATCAATAATTACAGCTGGTGAGCTGACTTGAAATTGAGGAACCTTCTGAAATTTGCTCATCATTAATTTGTAATATGCCATTCCCAAGAGTCTTGATTTGCTTGTGTGCTGACATTTAAGTCACTGTCAGTCAGTGTAAATGACATATATAACATGCATACATGGCTAAGAAAGCTGTCTCTTGTGTAACTAACACAGACCCTTGGAAATGTTTAATGTCACTTAACTTTCAGGCAGAAGAAAGCAACCCCTTAGGATATGGTTTTTGCTTTTTTTTTTTTTTTGTCCTTGCCTAAGGTACAATGATCTTAAAATGTAGTTTGTTTGCTCAGATGGTGATGAAGTATGCCTTATACTGGAAAATATTTGTGTTGATGTTTTTGTTGTCCCTGTTATATCTCAACACCTGAGTCATAGTCAGAATTGAAGGAATACTTCTCCCTCAAAAGCTGTTTGAGATGTCTTGAAGAATGCACACCTGCTGGCTTGCTGTCACAAAGTAGCACCAAGAAATACCTGGGAGCTAAACCTCAGCTGCAGGTAGCAAAGAATGGGTACAACTGGCTGGAAATTACCCATGTCTACTTGGACAATGCAAAGTTTACTCAGTTCTTACTTTTCACCTGTGGTGCCAAGCTCAATGATTTTATCTCTCCATTTTTAGTTGTGTTTACAAAAACTAGTACAGTTTTGTCTTCTGGTTTCTCTACTAGCCTCAGGCTAGGAGTGATCAAGCTAGTATATTGGAAACACTGAGACTAAGTTTAAATGTTGTTGCCAGTTAGAAACAGTGGAGAGCACAGATCCTGGGTATCATTTTGTTTTTTCTCTAAGTTTCAGAGGAGTAATTATTGGAAAAATGTTAATTTCCTATGAACCCTGTGATAAGCTATCCACATTGTGCCCAGTCACACTTTATATGTGGGTGAGGTCCGGCACAATCTAGTTGATGTAGCAGGTGTGCTCTCTGGAGTATTTTGCTGATTTTATATGTTGGGATTGGTATGGTACTCCTCCAGATCACAGTGGTCAAGATCATTCCAAATTAAATGCGAGATTAGATGAAAGCTCCTTATTTGTATTTGCTCTGCTCTGCAAGTGTGGCATATGGTTTTGTACAGACTAGTGGTGATTTCCATGCCAGATTAAATACTCTAAATGCCAACAGATATGAAAACTAAGCAAAAAAGAAGCATCACAAGCAAAATGGAAAGTTAAGCACAAAAGGTATCCATAAGTGTAAGCATATAGCATTAGGGTCTTTGTGTTAGCAAATATATGAAAATCCATATAATTTTTCACTCTCTTGTAGAAATTTAATGGCCCCAGGCCCTTAGCTCCTGAACCACTTGCAGCTCTGAAGAAGGTCATATTTCTTATCCATTCTGACTGCTTTGTATATGAATTGCTAAAGGAATGAGCCAGTATGGGATCTGCTAATGTCTATGAATTCCTGTGGCAAAAAATGGGTCAGGAGAAGTGGTGAATTGAATACCATTTTGTTGTACTGGACCCAAGTGACCCTGTCTATCCTTGCCCAGTGTATTCTTGTTGGAGGAAGCCAGGGGTCCTTTTAACATGACTCCTTTTGCTTGGGAACCATTCCGAGGACATTTAGCATGTGCCTTTATGAAGAGAGCTATAAATGAGATTGATGTAAGGAGGAGCTAAGGAAGGTTTTCTCTGTCTGTTTTCACTGAGTTGACAGGATTTAGTAGTGTGACGGTACACACTGATGATAAGTGCAGTAAGTTTCTGCACACGAGACGGAGTGTGTACAAATCCTGTGCACTCTCTAGCTTGAGCTTTATCCCACACTAGGAGTATAGCTTCCACCCTTCCACCTTTGGATTTAGTACATGTCTGTTTTTTTAGCAGCTTCAAGTGTGTTAGTCTCTCTGGGGAATGGGAAGCTTTTCCTCTCAACTCCAGGTAAGTGCAGGTTGGCAACTTCACACCAACCAAAGCACTTCTTTGTTTCTTGTCTATTGAGAAGATCGTTGAAAATGCCACAAACAGATTGCTGGCACATTTTGGTCAGAACAGAACTGGAACCTTAATAAGCCACTAGAGCACAATGGCATTAAAGAAGATGCTAAGTAGGGCCAGAACAATGAGGGAGGAATTGGGTAAAAGGCTTCAAGAGTAGTCTGTACAGTCTCAGCAGTGTGTAGAGGGACTGATGACAATTCTCTGACCAAGGGAATCAATCAGGTAATAAACCATGATCTGTGCTGTTTGAGGCAGTGCTGAATTAATGTTTTTGCTTAGCTAAACCATCTCTCTTGTATGCCATCTTTCTTTTTTCATTTCTGGTTAACTGTTTAATTCCAAATACCTTTTCTACAAAGCAGTGTTCATTGAAGACTGAAATAGCTCAGCTGTGAAAATAATAATGGAGTAAATTTTGCTATTTGAAGTTTGGAGGAACAATTCTGAAGCTCCATCAAACATTTCAGACTCAGAAGTACCAGAGCCAAGATATATGCCAAGATGTGATAGAAACTGTGGCTTCATAATATAATAACCACACAGTTTTATCTTTATTGTTCCTTACATGTAGGTGTGAATATATATGAAAGTAGGAGTTCAGGAATACTTGGGAAATTATTTCCCCTAAACTTTAAAATTGCAAGCAATTATTTAGGACTCTAAGTGGATGTGGTAGTGTGTAAATCAATACACAGACCTTCAGTTCTAAAGGCGTGTGCTGAGGTACTGTTCAGTTCACCAGTAGAATGTATTGGAGAGCTGAGACAGGTTTTGGTATGATGTGCATAATACCAGGTTTTGGTGTTATGTATGACAGTATCTTAGCAACCTTCTGATGCTGCACTATGCACATTAGCTTTTTAAGGCTAGGCAAAAAGTTATCATTTAAGTTGTGATCAGTCTTTCTGATGCTCAATGGACCAAACATTTCCATCATTTCTTCTAAATATGTGGAATACACTAAATCTCAGTCTTGCAGCTAAGAAAACGGGGTAACAGTGATTGAAAGACTCTGCACATATTTCACTGGAAGCATTAACATGCGTTAGTCTAGTGGGGAATGTTTTATTATATTGAAAAAAATTCTGTAACCCATAAAAAATTAAAGTAAAAAACCACTAAAATGGGGTGTAAAAATGTTTCCTCTCTGAAAACAGTAAAAGTGGCTGCCACCTAAAAAAAATCAATATATTTGATCAATAATTTTACTATTGATTCTTTAATTTCATTTGCATTTGTAAAATTTCATTGGAAGTTCTTAAAAATCGACTCAGAATCCAGACTTCATTGTTTGGATGAAAGTGAAAATGCTTACCTAGTATTCTCATCAGTTTGATTATAACCTTCCAGAAGTACAAGCAGACTAGAAATCCTGGTCAGTGTCTAATTACTGTACACTCAAAACGATTGTGGCGGTTTGGAGAGAGTGGGAAAGAAAACAACTTATTGTGTGAAAGCAATAATCTGAAAATGAGATACGCCTGGTTTTGTGTTTATTGATGGCTCATCTTAACAGCTCCATAACCACAAAGGAAATAGCTTTCTTTTAAGGTACTATAGAGACAGGACTATCTGAAGAGAGCTTATTGCTTCCTATCCTTCATGAAAAGATGTGGTTTTTAATGAAATATGCATAAAAGTCATTTTAGATATGTGACCTACATAATCACACTCTTCCTGAGAGGCCAGGGTAGAAAATGATTCTATTCAGAATAATTAAACTCCCCCTTTGTATTATTCCTCATTAATTCAATATTCTTCTGAAAAATAAAGCTCCCGCAACAGTTTTAGTAATCAGCTTTTCAGATTTATGAGCTATTTTTATGCTAGTATTGTTCTGTGAAACAAGGCTGCTTGATCAATTGCCAGGTAACTGTTTCAGTCTTTTCCCAACACCCTGCTAATCCAGCACATTAAATTATTTTTAATTGAGTAAATTCATTATTCAAAAATCCCCTTTGTCATGATTCCATAAACATTAACAGTGTCTTATACAAACAATTATCTAAATATAGTCATGTTGCTTCCTTCATCCCCATATCTCTCCTATGCAGAAAAAAAAAGTTCCCAAGCAAAGAAGGAACATACTGGAATAACTAAAGAAGTTTATTATCACTAAAATTAATCCCCAAAGTACAAGATTGCTTTTAATCAGAGGTCCAGATATACGACAGCTCTAAGAAAATTTTTTGAGGGATGCTTTTAGTGTACTTTTATGAAAAAAAAACCCAACAAAAACCAAAACCCCAAAAAAACCCCAGTTCTGCTTGTCTGCAAGGAAATGTTCTATCTCAAGCCTTCATAAGTACACATACAATGAGAATGTAAAAATTAAGACTAAGCAGAAATGATTCAGGTGTTATATTTTTAGGTTGAAATACGGAAGAGGTTACAGTTTGCTTTAAAGCAGAATGCTTTATGTTATCCAAAATGATGGAATCATTGAAATACATTCATGCATTCTTTGTTGCATAGTTACGGGGTACCGGCTGCCTCCTTTTCAAATGGAACAGTGGCTTTTTGAGTTCAAGTGCTCTTCCTGAAACACTTAAATATTCCAGCAACAGTCTCAACAATGCCTCTCCTAAAAAAACCCCAAAAGGAATTGAAAGGTGTCTCTGAAAGGATCAAGAGGGACTGAGGGGGAAGATGGTGTAGCTGCCTTCTTTACAGGATCTTCTTGGTTCTCGTAATGACTCAGAAATGGTTGATGTTCATGACAGAAGGAAACTACAGAGAAGAAATCTTTTCTCTCTATAGTAAAAACTGTATATTTTATGAATTCTTGTAAGAGTCATTCAAATAACAGTATTCTTATTTTTACCAAGGGTGAGAAAAAGGTATTTACATCATCTGACATATGTATTCAAAGTATGTTCCCTCGATCAAAATGTAGGCCTCTAGGATCTTGCAGCAGATTATACAATCTAGCTATAAAAGATACCTGAGCTGCCATTATAGTTGATTTTTATCTCTACATGCCCCTGAGGGCCAATCATTATTAATTCTGGTAATTTTTTACCTAGCAGCAGCTCATATAGTAGACCTCATAGCACTGCTTTCTGTTCATGACCCATGCCCAAGGCAGTGAAGACAGGATGAGTTTCTACCCAGACTTCAGGCAGACCAGTTGTACAGTAGCTGATAGATCAAAAAAACCCCTCTTGATGGAAGGAGGAACCTGCACAGGACTTCAGTGAATATGGTGTAAAATCACTTTAAGGAATCCAGACATCTGCATGGGTGATTTAGAGCCTTTATAGTGAGTAATCAGAAGCTGACCTGTATTAAAGGCAAAGTTGTGGAAATCAGCATAAGGAATAACAATCTGTGCTGATTTGATTTTTTTTTGGTATAGTTCTTTGTGGGAGCCTTTTTATGTTGGATAGGTCATCTTTAATGCTTTTCTAATTCAGTCTTACATGGAAAAAATGAATGCCATTATCAATATATGTATGTCGGTTGAGCATTTTTTTCTGTCTTAATTCTACTTTTGTGCAGGCTTGTACCACATTCTTCAAAAGTGATATTTGCATAGAGTTGCTTGTAGAGGTTGATGATGGTAAAACATTTCTCCTGTTGAAATTGCCTTACTATCTTCATGGTGGATTGGTTTTTTCAGTTTGTTTTAAGGTGACTTGTAGTATGAAATACATAGTCCTTTGTCCTTTGCATATTTTTTCTCTACAGATAGTTCTTTGATAGAAAACACATTCCATATTTTTAACTGGACATTAACCCCACTCGTTTATAACAATTGAAGGCATGAAAGGATTTGATTCATTGCCTGTTACGGCCCATTCAGAAAAGTACATTGAATGAGATTTTTATCCCTACAGTTTATTTAAAGAGTTCCAGTCTCTCCAGAAAGACAGTTTCATGTGTAGAAGTGTGCCTGATTTTTTGTTTCTTGTTATTCAGTGGTCCGAATCATCATTTCTGTTGTTAGTGTATCCTTGAGTGCAGGCAATTCCTATTTATACTGCAGTGTGTGAGTCCTGTCAATCATCCCTGCATTTCTCAGTTCATGCCTCTGCTGTGTCTCCCTGCCCTATGCTTTCTGTCCAGCTGTTTCCAGGTTTTTCTCTCTGGCGGTTTCCAGTCACAGTGACTGGCTGTGGTGTCCATGCTTCAGTGTCTTCCTTCTCATTTGGCCTCTGATATACCAGACTTCTGGAGGACAATACACATGGCAGAACAGTTGTCTCTGAACTGGAAAGATCATTGGATAAATAGTAAGAAAATAACTAAAAATGTTCTTTTTGTTCAGTCTTCTCTGTTCCTGTAGTTTTGATATTTTAGTTCTGTGTTTCTCACTCTTTTATTGTGAACATAATTCTGTGTTGGTAATTAGCTTGTATATGCAATACATCTATAGTTTAAGTATTGACTACTGATCATCACAATTGGGAAAATTTTCTGGGGAACAAATTGTTTCAAACTCCTACTTTTCTCCCATCATAATTGACAATTACTAGAATAATTTTTGAACTTTGAAGAGAAGAAATAAAAGTATTGATGTAACATGGATAAAACAACAGAAGATGGATGTGATAAAATCATGCATCACTCTTTTTAGTGTATTCTGTCATTTCTTTGTACTTGAGAGGAAGCCAGGCCCTAGAAGTAAGGTTTCTCAGAGGGAGTGTCAATTCCAGTGCTCATTGTTGTGTATATGTAGGCACAGTTTGTGAATCAGTTTAAAAAACCTCAGAGGATACTTAACGCTCCAGTAGCTAAACTAGCTGCCTATAAAATCTCCAGTACTGTATTTAAGATCAAAGTTTGTAACTGTAGTATGTTACATGAAGAAAATGTAGATACTAAATGAGCCTTGTCGATATCTCAAAACACAATAAATTAATTAAAAAGCTGGGAGAAGTATTAATTCTTTACTGTGTGTGGGATGATGAGGGAAAATTGCTAATCCGATGTGGAGAGGAAACCCAAATGCCTTTGACTGAAGTCAGCAAATAGCATGCAAATGGAGGTCCTGAAGGATATTAATGAAAGCAGGAACAAGGCACCCCGGTTTTGCCTCCCTGGAGAACTAGTGCCAATATTCCACAGCTCCTTGTTATAATTTATGCAATTTCTAGAAAATTGGAGTGTTATGGTACTAACATTAATCCAAACCTTTCAAGTTCTGTGTTTTACTAAAGGAGGGTTGGAATTCATAGAAAGTAGATATTACGAAGAAGATGAAAGGCTAAATATGGATTTGACCTTGTATTTAAAAATCCAGGAATGATTGCTATTAGCTAGTTCTTAAGCTTTTGAATCTTTCTGCTTCATGAAGCAATTTTATTCCTTCCCTTGTGTGGCTTTTTGAAGAACGTAGGGAAGGATTTTATGTACATCAAGGCTAGACGTTTTTTTACAATATTGATTTATTGTTAATTGGACTAGAACCAACTATGAATACAGATCTTTCCACATACATTCCTGTTACCATTTATAAAATAGGAAAAATTAGATTATGAGGAAGTGCAATTTTGGACTCGCCTTGTCATGGACAGAAGCCATGCAATACATTCTCGTATTCATACTTCTCTTTCACAGATACTTCACTTGGTGCCCATAAATCCTCCTGCTGCTTGTAGTAGCAAGAGTTGCCTCATCCTACATGTTTTTGCAGGTACTGGAACGGTGTTGGTCCATTTGGCACTGGACATTATGGTTTACACAGCTGGTTATTCATCAGAAATGCCAAATTCTTTTTAAAATTACTGCTGTCCAGAATAAATAGTTCTTCTCATCACCTGAAATTTATTCTGTGATTTTCAGATGTAGGACCTTTTCTTTGTGATGCAGATTATTTTATATTGATTAACCTGTGCCTTTGTTATTTACAAATTTGATTGTGACATCATTCAGCTTTCCCAGTGATGATTTTTGCTTTTTATTTTGGATACAGTATGCCAGTTCAGATGCAGGGGAGGCAGGTACTTGGCACATCCCTTCATTTTGACAGCTCTGACTATGGTTTCCTGACAGCGTTTGCTCAGATTTGGAAGTTATATATAAGCCATGCTTTCTTCCACTCATCCTTCAACTTTGTTGAGGGATGGATGGAGTTGAATGAGCTTGGGATGAATAGTATGACATTTAAGGTTGTGCTGAAATAGAAATATTTAGCCACTCTTACTTCATCATGTGGTTCCAAAAAAATTATTTCTAGAAGCTAACATTACTACTCTTTGAACTGTTGTAACTTAGGAGTTGGAAAGCTCAAGAAGAATCAGAAAGATTTAATTTATGTTAGAGGCTTCTCATTGTTTATAGAAGAGTAAAGTCTCCTACAACTTATGTCCTGTAGTTATGTGAGCAGTCAGGAGCTATCTGGCATAGGCAATCTTTTTCCCTTTCCATTGCCTTCCATTTTTTTTCTCTGGTTCAACTCTGCTGATACTACTGAGCAAGCCCAGCAGCTGTGGTAAATTTGAGAGGAGGAAACACCTGGTAAAGACAAGGTAATTTTGTCTAAAATCTCTGTGGAAGAAACCATCTTTAGCCTGAGAAGAGGTAAAAATGCTTTGTGAGAGTTGTTTGATCTTCGACAATCTAGTTCAAGTCTAATTAGGGGACTCTTAAATTTACTTTTCATGTAATATCATCAGTAAGAGAGGCCAGCTGAAAAAGCTTCTTTGGATCCTTACAATAGCATAAACTAAGGCTCACAAATGAAATATCTTTCTAGTTAGGAAGGGGGAAAAGAAACAGCTTAGTTACAAATTTCAAGGCTAGACTAAAACAAAAAATGAGTTTTGAGGTAATTATATTTAGTTAAGTGCTATATTCTATGTAATCAAATGCTGATTATTATCCAGCAATTTAAGAACTATTGTTTTATTCTTTCTAAGGCTTTTAAAGAAAGCTTTTCAAGTAAAAAAAGTTTTTCTGTCTTTGAGCATTGTTTTTGATATCTCTTTCACCCTAGCAGTCGATCCCACCATTTGGAAGCTGATCACTGGGCTCTGAGTGATGTATTTGCCTGTATTTAAATTCAACAGCTATCAACTTAAATTATCATGTTTAAAAGTTTATTTATGATAACATGAAGCTATTCTTTTCCTTTTCTCTCCCTTGTCTTCTCGTCTTCTGCCTTCTTTCTTCTTTTGTTAACAAAGACTTTGATACTGAAAGGCAGTTTCACATTTCCTCTATTTCCAGTCTAAGTACATTCCCATTCCTTTTGCTTATGAAATTGTTTAGACAAAAAAGAAAAAGAAAAAGAAGAAAAGTTCCTTTCCATTTATGTTTTCATACTTTCGTAGTAGTATAATAGTGGTTTTCTTTATCTATCACAGAAGTTTTATGAAGCTTTAGTATTGTAATTCCTCATGTATTTATAGATGAAATAATATTAATTTCAAGCTGTCACTTCCATTTGCAAAACATAATTTCTCACTGTAAGCATTTGTTTCATTTTCTCTGTACACAGGCTTTAAAAACCTTATGAAGTACTGTTTATAGATGAAGCTCACTCTCTTGCATTGGAGCTGTGGATCTCCTAAATATGCGGGTTAAATGTAGCAGGACAAAAGTGAACGCCGAAGGGCTAAAGCTGCACTAAAAGATCAGGGGAGCTGGTAATTGGCTGTTGAAGCCAAGTGTTGAGTATTCAGGGGTTTTAGGTTGGGATTCTGTGTCTGCTGGATGTGCTTTCCTTAGACACTGCTATTCAGCTTGTTTCTTGAGTGTTCTCTTTGTTTGCTGAGTCTAGAACGAGTGTTGGATGACAACATCAATGAGGAAGGAGGAAAAGTCTCCAGACCACAGTTTTCTGGAGTAAAGGCTAAGGAAACCATTGGGCTGAGAGTATGACAATGGCCAGTTTCTGCCCGCTGGACTCCCCATTTTGCTTAATTGCCTGTGTAATTCTGAGGACATTGGCTTCTGGCTTTGTGAAGTTCTTCACTTTCTTGACAGTCTGGCAGTGATGCAATTATCATGCTAGGTATGAAGTAATTTGGTAACTTCCTGAAACAGCCAAAGATGCTTAAGAATCCAAAACATTATGCCTTAGAAGGTGGTAATTTACAAACTGATAACTGAATCTATCTATCTATCTATCTCTCTATCTATCTCTTTGAAATAATTTATTCTACCTGCACCTTCTAGCATTAGCTAGAGGGATTATTGAAAATAGCTACCTGGTAAGAATTTTAATTAAAAAACTCTCATGTAACTTCACATTTTGCATAACAAAAGATCACAGTAGCTGAGAATAGAAAACTGTTATTATCATAAATAAATACTTCATAATGAATATTTAACATATCTCTTCAATCTAAATGTAAGTACATTTTGTTGTTTATTTCATTTTTTCTTCCTTTCTCTGATTTTCACCTAGATGGCTCTATTTTAAACAGGCACAGTGAAGGAATTAGTAATGTCTGAATGTTGTCTTTGCTCAGCCTATAAACAGTGCTGAAAGGTAATCAAATGTTAATGTAGGTCAACATCATCCCACTAGTCAGCACTGACATATAGCACTAGATATTTCTTTGCTTTCAAGGTCAGCATGAATTTTTTCCTGTTAATATGGTTCATAATATTCAGTGAGGCACAGGTTTTGCTTCTTGTATTTGTAGCAAGATTTTTTCTTTTGATTCTGCATACAGACCAAGAGCCTTCTGAGCTATTGTTTCAGTTATATATGTGTTTAATGACTTAAAACCCGAATAAAACCACTTTATAATATAGCTATTCCTTAGATATATACATATTTTTAATCTGTGACACTATAAGTGATGATACCCTTACATTATTGAACTTACAAAACAGTTTTAACACACCAGGAAATATTTATATCTATTAAGGAGTTATCTAATTCTACATTTTAAGCACACCTCAAACAAATTTTAGTTTATAATTGGTAAAATAAAAAAGTCAGATCTGTTAAATGAATCAAAGTGCTTGCATTCTTATCTCTGAACTTTTAGTTAAACCCCAAATGCTGGAAACACCTGTAACATCAAACATAAAGGATTGCAATGAATTACTTCTAAAGAGTCAGTTTCCTGTAATTTCTTTGTGAAGAAAAAACCCAGGCCATTTGGTACTTTCAGATTCCTGTGATTGAACATTCTGACTGAACCTAAATGTTCCATTAAATAGCATATGTCAAAGTAAACAAATTCCAGAATGCTAAGAGAGATGTTTAAAAGTGGTTAAAGTATCATCATCCTTTTCTATTTCCTATCAAAATACAGAATGCAGAGCGCAGGCACATAAAACCACTTGAAAAGATGGCTTGTCATACTTCTGGATGTATTTGGGAAAATAACATTTCACTGAAATGCCATGGAAGATTAACAAATTAATTATGTATAAACTGACCTCCTATATCCTTGGGCTCTCACTGCTATCTCATTCTCTCTCAGTGCCACTCTGATACAAATTTAATTGGAAACACAGTTCCATATGCTGGTTTGAGTTTGGGTTTTGTTGTTTTATTGCTGATGCATTGCATGGGGAGGACTGCCTCTTAAAGTAGGAAACATGCATTCTCTTTAATAGTTTTTCCTGTGCTTCAAATAAGAAATGTAATTCTAAAGGAATATGGAATGCAGAAACTGCTGAACTCCACATTGGCATTAGGATTAAACAGAATTTCTTTGCAGATTTCTCCAACATAAAACAACAGCATTCTGTAAACAGCATTGAGTACATTACGTGCAAGAGACATTTCAGGGAAGAGCAGACAAATACGTATCATCTGCTCAACTAGTCCACTATACTTCCACTCTAAAGCTTTTTTGCATGTTTTTCTTTAGTGTTTTAGGGACCATTTAAAAATGAATCAAGTGGTGTAGCAAGAGAAAAGCATCAGTAAGCAAAGCTCTGCATTTTCACCCCTGAAATTCTCTCTTGCCTTTGCTTTTTCATTAATTTATTTTATTCATTTGTTCTCTCTGCTTCTAATGACTTACTATTCATAACATTGTCATTAAAATATCATTTGCACAGAAGCGTAAACAGTGTCAAGAACAGGCTGCACAAGAAACAGCATAAACAACAGCAGAAACTTTTTGAAACCATATGTCCTTGAACACTTTACCCCTTAATGTGTTCTTCCTTCATGGTACTGGAGGTGTCCCGAGGCCACGCGTGTCAGAGCACTGTGGGGAGCCGCAGGCAGCCACATCGTGTAGCTCCAGACAGCGCTAAGTGGGCCTGCTCTTTCTCTTTCCTGAGTCTCTACCAAATTGAGTCAGTGCTGTAGGAAGGAACACGTCTGTTGTATGATGAAGGAATGTGCTCATGAATTGAGCAGAGGGGATTTGATGTTATAGTGGGGAGGGGCAATAGTTGCTATTTTTTGCAGGTATTTGCAGTGTGTACTGCTGGTGTACCACAAGCTAAGTCTGGGGTCCAACTTCACTCTCCAAGGACACTCTTCTGTGTTGTCAGTTGCACATACATTCTCCTTTTCCCTTCTGTTAAATCCTCTGTCAGTTCAGAAATAAAGTAAGCTGGTGTAAGACAGCAGATATCCTATATCCTGCAGGCTTAACCTGACCTTTAGAGATTAAATTAACACACTTTTATGAGTAATAGTAATTTTTTTCTCTCTTTAAGTTCCTTGGACTCAGCTGGTCCCGCAATATTATTGATGCTTTTCTGAAACAATTACATAAGGTGTTATGTAAAATTCTCACTTTATGCTAAGCCATAAGGCAATAGCTGTGGGGAATAATAGCAGAGATGCTTGAACATTGTGAATCGAGTGCTTTAGACTGCATTTTGGAGGGAGGTATGAAGGGAGTTAGAGGTGCCCTGGAGTGTGATAGAGAAATGCTGGAGGAAGGAGATAGGGTTGTTTGGTGGGAAAGAGGTGTGCTTTACAGCACAGCCCCTCTGGGAGTGGGCCCTGGGGGGATGCATGGTGGCTGCTGCTCTTGTGTAGAGTCCTGAAGCAGAAGAGACACCGCTGCACTCTGTTATGGATTCAGTTGATGATTACTGTGCCAGCAGAAGACCAGAACTCTGGAAACAAAGTGTCTTACTGACAGGTTGAGGCTGCTTGTAAAACAGTCAGTATTTTCCTTCTAAATTCTAGAAATGCAGACTTGTAAACTTTGGTGAGGTGAAAATTAGTTTCCAAACCTTCAGCTTCAATATTTTTACAGTTTATTCTGCAGAAATGTTTTTCTTATCTGCTCAGCTTGCAAGTGAATGTAAGTATGTGCAAGTTAGAGAATAAGAGATTGAAAGATTTCAGCAATGAGGCTGTTTAGAATCTGATAAATCAGGCCACTTTGAAGCTTCAAAGAGAACTATATTAGAGTGACATTTAGTAACAATACATATTGCCTGTGCATCCTTTGTAAAATTTATTAATAATTTGACGCTTCAGAGCAGTCAAATCTTATTAACAAGCTTATCCTAAATTGATGGTGGTGCCACAGAGCTGTACAGTTAGTGCTGATGGATGTGGTCGTCGTCACTGAGATTGAGATATCAGGCTATAGAGCTCTTTGCTGAGAGAAGATGGAAGCATTGTAGGTAAAGCCATTCTTCCCTCTTTTTCCTCTCCCACTGTAGGTGTTTCTATATTCCGTCCCCATTTTTTTAATTAAATATTATGCATATCTTTGTTAAAAAATGCTTATACACTATGACAATGTATGTTTGTGTTAATTTAGAATACCTATGCCTATATTTAAGAAAAGCAAATATTATAACCTGCTCAATGTATTTTTACTTTATGAGTTTAGCAGGCTTCTGCTCTTGTTACAGCAGTGTAGCATCTTTTTCTTCATTTATTTTCGCAACAAATCTAGTCTGTGATTTTCATGCAGTCTAAGCTTTTTAATGTAACATTTTAGGTACTCATTTTGGAGAAAATGGTACATACTCAGTTTATGTTAGTGTCTGGGAAGAACAGAGATTGCCAAAGGATCCTAGGTAATGCAAAGGGGAACACCTCATGGTAAGCCTGTATGGATTTCCTGGATTCAAGCAGAAAAAGAGCTTCACTCCTGAAGGAAAAAAATACTCCCCCTCCTTTCTAGCCTCAAGAAGAGGCTGTTCAGGTGAGCTGACTGGGCAGGGCAAAAGAGAAAACTCAGGCCTTGAGAATCAGTGGGTGCTGCTAACTTCTCATTGTAGTTTGGATTCTGGACCTTCTTGTTCAGTAGGTCACAAGAAGAGAATGGCCTTTTTGTCTTTCTCCATATTTCTTAGCTTTCATGATCTTGTTAAAGTGTGAAGTGTTTAATTTTTACATTCTGTGGGCTTGTAGTACTCAGTGCCGTATACTACTGGTGTTTTGGACTGTGAGAGCTCCAACTTGCTCGTCTGTGGCTTTCTGAGCATCCAAGACACTGTGATTTCACCATGAGCTGGTCTCGGTATCTGAATCCTATTTATTTACAGAACAAAGAGCTACTTTACACCCTAGATGAATAATAATAGAAACTGCTGTGGTATATGTTTCATAGCCAGCAAAAGCCCTGTCTGGATCCATACAAAAAGGGCTTCCCATGAAAAAAGTTTATGGATACCAAGATAACGTTTAGAATCAGGTTCTTATTTTAATATCTGTATATTTCTAATACAGATGTCTCAAAAGATCACCTCTAACTGAATAATTTAATACCCTGTGAAAATATTCTATTGTTTCCTTACTGCTTGTTTAATTGTATCTCTCCTGCAGTGCTCTTATTTAATAAATAACAATTACTAGCCTTATGCTCATCACGTATTTTACTTAATTGTGTTGTATGTTGGCAAGATTGTAACTGTTTTGACTCTTCTTGGTTTTTTTTTCCCAATTTCACCATCACCTAAAACATGTTGTAGGAATATTTGCATACAACTATATGGTAAAGGCACAGAAAAGACAAAAGAAGTAGGAATTTTTAATTTCAGCTTAGAATTTTTCATATGTATCCAGTTGAAAGCTTCTTTAAATTATGGAGTGTCTTGAACTCTGTCACAATTTAAAATGAGATCATTTTATACTCCTTTTGCTTGACAATTGGTAAATGAGATCTGGAGCAAGCACAGCTTTGATATCACCTTCAGACACAAATTTCATGTCTAGGCACAGCGGATACATTTTTAGCTCTTCACCTCAGCACTTCCTATGACTAATCCCTGTAGCATTATCTTCCCAGTTTTTAGTTTTCTTACCTTCCTCCGTAATTATTGGCCATTTATCTGTTTCTGAGCTGGGCTATCTCATGTTGTGCTTTTTAACACTGTGCTTTGAATAGCAGCTTTCTCTAATGTCTTAGTTCTTTTTCTAGTTGTTGTGGTTTTGATTTTCAAAATTATGCTTATTTTAGCCAAAAAAAAAAAAAAGAAAAAAAAAAGAAAAAAAAAAGGCTGATAAGGATCAAAAGCTTTAAAAGACAAATCTAGACAAAATTATAAAGATGCAGCAAATTTCCTGTTCCTTTACCTAGCCTACAAATTCTTCAGTCCTACAGATACCATGAAATCACAAAGGAAAATTTTCTTTCACGTGCTCTTGGTTTATTTTTTTTAGGGGAAGGGCCCCCCACCAGAACACTTGGTAGCCACTTGCCGGTTAAAACCAGTTAGTTTTCAGTCACCCCTAGTTACAGTCATGTGGAGTGAGTACATGATTTGATACAGCAAATGCAGACACACGTGGCTGGGAAGGGACCTTAAGGATCTGTGGGCAGGGACACCTCCCACTAGACCAGCTCACTCCAAGCCCCGTCCAGCCTGGCTTGGAACACCTCCAGGAATGGGGCATCCACAACACCTTTGGGCAACCTGTTCCAATGCCTCACCCTCCTCACAGGCAAGAATTTCCTTGCAATGTCTAATCTAAACCTATTCCCTTTCGGTTTAAAGCCAATCCCCCTTGTCCTAGCATTACATGCCTTTGTAGGTGTTTGGAACTTTCTGCTTGTCCAAGTAGCATGACCTCGGATAATCCTGCTGGGATACAGTCGGGAGCACATGCCTGTGAGCTCATTGCTTACCTGACAGTGAGTTTAATTGCAGGCATATCTGACTGAGTAATGCTGTTCTTTCCCCAGGCTAATATGTCAAGGTGTAGGACCAACTCATTTTGTTGCAAACACAAACAGGCATTGTCATTGTGTTCTGATTGTGAATTTCCATATTGTAATCTGATTATATATTTCTCCCAGTTTGTGAGGTCTCCAAGAGAAAGAGAAGTTTAGCAAAAAGTGGAATATGTTAAAGCATGGATGATAAATATTTTTATTACTCCTGAGGGCTCATTCATGTTACTGGAGTGCTCTGCTCACTTAAAAACCTTTTGCAATCACAGCTTTGTGCCTTTTAGAGAAATGATGGTGTTAATGAGGAATATGAGTTGCTAAATGCCCTGAATAGCAGGTAATTTAGGGTGATAACGAACAGTTACAAGGGCAAATGTGTTGACCTATGATACAATATTTCTGACAAGTATATTTCCCACTGTATTCTCTTGTGTTATATCTAACTGTGTTTATAGATGGTTGTGTTGTTGTTTTTTGTTTATTTTAGAATATTGTGACACTGTCACTGGAGTTGGTATATTTTAAAATATTTTTTGTAAATGAGCTTTTGTAATTGTAAATATTAAAATTGTATAGAACTGGGGAGGGCAGTGATCTATTTTGTTGTTTTTTATGAAGCATCTTATTTAAATAAAGTGCTTATTTAGACTTTTGGTTGGACTAAAGTTGAAATCCCAGAAAAGCAAAGCTGCTTTTTAAAAATTCTAACTAGAAATTTGCCTAACTGTTGGAAATAGTAGGGAATTGGTTCCATTGGTAGGATACGCTTACTCTGAAATGAGCAAGGTCAGGTTATCCCCTCACCCCTAAGAATCTTCCGAAGAGAAAATGAGTCTTGGAAGAAATTGGCAGAGGCAGATTGGAATTCTCTTGAACTTGGGAAGATAACAGAAAATCTTTGGTGATCCCAGAGAAGAATATGCATAAATCCAAACTGATAGGAGAAGAAGAAAAGAGTGTTTGAGGTTAGAAGGAGCGAGCGAGGCAGAAGGTCTGTGACAGCAGGTATTGCACCGGTGTAACTGAACAGATGCAGCACATGGCAGATCAGATATATTTTGGGGAGTACCATATTTTACCACAACTCCAATTAAGCTTCAAATGTCTACTTCTGTGCATTTCCTTTTCATTGCAGATAGTTTAGATATTTACAGGGGAATGAAACCACTGTGTCATACTCTGTCTCATCTTTTTTCTGTACTTCTATACTATGAATCCAGTTGTCCTTTCTATCCTGTCTTTATTTCTATCCGGTCAGGAGACCTTGTCCTGCAATGATTTCCTTTCCTTTATCTCTTAATTTTCTTAGAGACTTGAGAGTTCCTCAGAAAGAGATCTTGTCGGAACCTTGAAATCCTTGTCTGTTCACAGTAAATGAAAAATTGTGTAATAATTGAATTTAAAATATGCATAATATATGTACACATATTGTGAATGTCTATTGTGCCCCTAGCAGGGGCATTCACAAGGAAGGTGAAAATAGAAGCATTTTAATAGCTTTTAGTTATGGCCATATGTTTCCAATATATGTTAGAAAGGCTATTTCAAATTTAATGTTTTCAAAATTCAAACGTCTATGGCACATGTTTACCATCAGGCAGTAGAAATAGATTGTTCCCTTGAGAACTGGCAGTGACAACCTCCAAATCATTTGTTCTTTTTCAAACAGTGTGTTATGAAGAAGGAATTGTGGGAGATTACATGAATCATAGTCCATATCCTCACCATAAAAAGAATTGCAATTATACTGGGAAAATATTGAATCAGCTACATGTTGTGAGAGGTGCTCTGTTTTTACACTCTGCAGCCAGAGCCATTGACTGCAGCAAATCACTGACCAGTTTAAAGATCTACAAATCAATGTCAGAGCCTATAATTCATGGCAGTGTCCTAAAAGGGAGCTGACAATTTGTTCTGAAAGGAGTTTTCTCCTCCAAGGTGGCATGGTGGTAATACTAATGCAGGGAATTACTGGGTCAGACTGACAGTCACGCCTGGAAGAGTCACCCAGGTTTCTAATGGCTAAATGCCTTATTCATAAGGAAGTGTGAATCTTATTTTCATGCATTTAGGAAATATAGGTCAAAAGCCTAATTCCTGGTATAACTCCATGGACTTCAGCTGGATTTATATTGAGAATGAGTTTTCTTCCCACAAACTTTCTGGTTGTGTAACTATTTTAATTAAATGAATCATGCTTTATAAATGTTCAGTAGGAGGGCGTCATAGTGGGTTCCAACTTACTTATTAATTTTCAGAAAAATTGGCCAATATTTCTTCTTCCTCAGGAGGCAATTTCACGTTTTCCCTATATGTGGTGCTAAACAAGGATATTTGAACTGGAATGCCACAGTGAAAATGGTGCTAACACAAATGTGATAAATTTAAAAGAAAAGGATGGATTTATGGCAGAGATGTGGCTTAGTGGCACCTCTGTGCTTGAAAAGGATTGGTGGCTGAAAGAGTGAAACAATTTAAAATCAACTTATGTATAGTGTAATGCAAATCCCACAGGTCTAACGATGCTGCATTTAGCTCAAGTAGCTGCTATGATTTAAAGTAAGATATCAAAAATAAGGAGATCGAAAAAAGTGTAGTGTAAATGAGAGTTAGCTTGTCATACTATTCTGGGTTATCATTAAAGTATGTTTTAATGTTGCTGTATGATCTGTAGACACAAAAGATCAAAATTATTGTGTTTTTCAATAACTTTATTAGTCCTTTTCTGTTAAATGTGTCAGTTTATAAATAACATTGTACTTAGGTTTTGTATTTCTGTTCTCATTAATAGGTGAGAAAGAAGGTAAGTATTGTCATTTTCTCACTTTCTATGTGAGAAAAACTATGGTTTTCTTTATGTGACTCATCAGCAGAATAGAGACAAAAACATAATTCTGTTAAGTTGCCTAGTACACAATCCAACAAACCACTTTTAAATTAAGTTCTTTAGGTTATTAACATGATTCAATTCAATTATGAAATTCTCTTTAATATTCAGGAAGAAACCTGCAGGCTATCCTTCAGAAGCACTTATGCAACAGCTGCTAGAACACATAAACACCTTTTATAGTGCTTGATGTAAAGGCTCAGCACTCTTCATGATCTCTTCTCATATTCCATGCTATAGGAAATGGAGTCAGCTGCTTTGTGATTTGCAGATGATTCATTTAACTACTTCATCACTATCTTAAGTGTTTCTCTCTTGCTTGATAGAGTCTTGATTTGTATTGGTGACTGCAATATAACCTCCAGTGAAAAATCCAGCCATATAAATACAACTGTGGTCTGAGTGTAATGGTGTCTGCTTTAAACCAGGAAAAAATTAAACCAGAAAAACTATCTGTTCAGAATTTTGATTAATTAATTTTTAGGTTAAATTCACTTGAGGCAGTTTCTCGTCTCAGCTATGCTTATTTTAGGCTACTCTAGCCTTTGCTGTGTAGCTCACATTTCCCATCAGTGTGAGGAAGGAAACTTATTCGTACAGTGGCATGGTTTGTGTTTATCTTCATACCTCATCACTTGTATTTATTTCTTCAATGAATACAAAATGTATTTTTCCATTTGATATGTTGGATTGAAGTCTGATTTTTGTAATAGTTTTTTTTTGGTTTGATGGTAGGAATTCAGCAGTGCTATTAACAACCAATGAACCAGAAAGCCTTCCCATAAGCTTAGGAAGCTAATAAATGAAAGCAAGTGCAAGTCTCTTGTGATGTTCTTCAGTGCCAGTGTATAAGGAAGTCAATGACTGGCACTTTGTCATCTAATCAATAAATCACATTTGCAGAACTTGTAGAAGTTTCAAAAGAAATGTTTTACTGACTTTTCTGAGTATACAAATAAGGGATGGAAATAAAACTTACAGACCAGTGAGATCACAATCCCTTTGTGTATAGCACAGCAAAATGGAACCTGGACTAATAACTTCTGTTTTGGGCAGCAGTGAAGCAGGAACATAAAGATTTATTGGAAATAATTCATGGGAAAGCAAAAATATATTAAGTTGTACTACATATATGCTTGAAAACTGTGAAAGAGCTATTTATGTAGCTAAGATACTACTTACTGAAAGATAATAAAGACATTCCAACTAGCATTTTAGGCAAGAAAATAATTGTTGGGAATGCTCCAGGCAGCAGGAGGCATTGGCATCAGCAGCAGCACTGATGTTACAAGAGGCAATGTATATCCATTAAAGATGTGCAACTTGGGCATAAAGGGCAGGTACTTGACTGCAGATTGCTGTGATTGCCTCCTGCTGCAGAAAGTGACTGTGCAATTCAGATCGGCCCAAAATAGTTGTCAGAGGAGCCTAGTGACCATTAGTGAATGATACCCAGACTCTTGAGTTTGCCTGATGTTCTGAGCAGGACAGAGAAGGTTCTTGGAGCTGAAAATCTGGATTCTCCTGGCAGGCTGTTGGACTGGTCATTCCATGCTGTGCCTGAGAAAGACATCATAACTATTATATAGCTGTGTTCTTCTTGAGGAATCAAGCCAATTAACTTGTTCAGAACTGTCAGGGAATGAGACAAAGAGCTTCAATAAGTTATGGGCAAAATATTAAATTCTCCCAGATTACATAGGATTTATCTGAGGGAAGGGAGTTAAAGCCATTGTAAGGCACTTTGCTGGGAGTGCTATTTGGAAGTGCAGGAGAAACTGCTTGCATAAATCAAGCTTCAAAAGAATTGAAGAGATATTTAGCTCCTTACTATCTAGCTGGTCCCAATTCCAGGTGTGTGGACAGTTCATTTGCTTGGCAGCATGACCACGAAATTTTTGTTTGTATGTCTTTACCCAGCTATGGGCGGTGACTTGTGCAGTAGGGCTGTACATGAGAAAGGGATAAATTGTGTCCAAATTAGAAATAAGTCTATGCATCTCTATGTTATTTACGTACAGTCCAAACTGACACTGAAATCAAGTATACATCTGTTGTTAATTTCTGAGGCTCACAAACGGGCCAAACTACTCAGATTTCAAAATCAGTTGAAAAAAGATCAGACAGAATTGTGTGTAGTGTCATTATTTGTGTTTTAAATGTGTGAGGGTGGGCTGTTTTATCTCCTAGATTTAGGAATTATGTGTAATCAATATGTTAGTAGATGTAACTGGACTTTACCTGGAGCACTGGAGTCAATTATGAATGGCTGCATTACTTCCTTTCATAGATCACAGTGCAGTGTGGTACGAAGTGGAGTTAGGAGCCATCAGCTGCATTTTCCTTTGCTCAGTTCACTGCAGTGTGATGCTGAATTAGGAATAATATTTGCTCTATTTATATAATACCCAGACTTCCACTTTCTTCAGTCACAGAGCAGTAGCCATGACTGTCTATGTATATGGTAAAAGTTGTATGCATAGAAATACAAAAATAAAAATGACTTTTTGGCCCTGGTACTAATGCTGAATGAACAGCAATCTTTTGAGTGCTTCAGATTTTGTTCATGTCACTGGAAATTGGGGGCTGGGTTGACTAGAAGTTAATAGGCTACAGTTGAGCTTGGAATAAAGTAGCACCAAGCTCTAGGAAAACATGCTTTTAGGTACCTTGCTCTCGACTTACTTTGAGTAAGGGAATCTCTTAGCCATCAGTACTAAATTATCTTTGATCTGAGGGTCTAATGTGGTTAATGATTGCTTGCAGAGGCCAACTAATGACTATGGACCTTTCAACTCTTTCTAGCAAGCAGACAGTTCTCTTTTTGCTCTCTGTAGTAGCATAAGTTGATTGCTCACACATGGTTCAGTTGTCAGAAGGAGTTTTATAATGACTTTTTAGGTAATATCTGTGCAGAAGGGTGGATATGTTATGTCTGTGGTAAGTGTTCCATAAATAGCATCACATCATTGATACCTGTGTTTGTAGCTGGGTCAGTCACTACAGCACACAAACAAGAATAGCCTCTACAGTTGAATTATTCTGTTTTTTTTCCTCTGAGACAGCAGCTGTGATGCATGTTTGAATTGTCATGCTTCACTCGCTGCTCTGCAGTTACAAACAGAGGAAAGACTTGTCAGCTATGGAGATTATCTGTGAAGTAATCCTCTGGTAATAGTAATGGATATGTTTACAAAGCTCCAAAGCAGTCATGACCAGTACTAGCTTCATATACAGGAATCTTTCCAGGGACTTGAAAGTGGCAGGCTCTCTGAATTAAGTTTAAAACAAGAGTCTGAACTTTATTTTGTTTCCCGTGAAACCTTGGGTTTGTTTCATAATTTATATCAAGGCATGTACTTAGGTGCTTTTCTCTCTGAAGCCTGTGTGCATGACAGCAGAATTCTAGATTTCAGGAATTACAAGAACCTTAGGTATCTCACTGCTGGAGTATGTTATAGAATCATAGAGCAGTTTGGGTTTAAAAGATCTTAAAGATCCTCCAGTTCCAAGCTCCTGCCGTGGGCAGGGACACACCCCACCAGACCAGGTTGCTCAGAGCCCCCCCCAAGCCTGGCCTTGAGCACTGCCAGGGATGGGGCAGCCACAGCTCCTCTGGGTAACCTGTGCCAGTGCCTCACCACCCCCACAGTGAGGAATTTCTTCCTAATAGCTAATCTAAATCTGCCTTCTTTCAGTTTGAAGCAATTCCAGGTGACGTGATCTGGTTTCTAAGCAATTTAATTTCTTAATTGCTTGGCTGATTAGGATGACCAAGGTGTTGTCAAAGCAACCCTGTCTTGTCATCTCTGTTTCTTAAAAAAAATAAAAAAAAAAAAAAAAAGGGAATTCTAGATATTGCTTTTTCTACTGGGCATATTCCCTATGGATATAAGAGTATGCTTTCTAGCTAATGAAACCAGAATAATAAGAATAATTAAAAAAACCCTAGTGGAAGCAGAGCAGGGGAGTAAATGCAATATCCAAAATTATGTAAACTCAGGTTAATAGCTTGTAGACACAGGTGTCAAGATTTTATATTCCAGTCTCAAAGTTTTATAAGGGATAAATGTAGCAAGTTAGTAGAAAAATAGTAGATCCTTAAATAATTTACATTCTTGCTTTAATAAATCCATCTGGGACAAACAGATTTATGCTAATATATTTAGAAATCAAGCTGTATAAAAAACACCAGCTTCAGAGCACTAGCAGTACAACTGTAAATACTGTGCTAAATACAGATCATTATTGCAGAACAAAATGGTTGCATGAACAGTGAATTGTGTGTTTATGTGGGTTTATGTGTTAATCTCCCCACTTTTTAAAATACAGTTTTAATCTTACACCAAATAAGATTGCCACCTTGCTTTTCCACCAGCAGAGCTGAAGTCTGGGTTGGTGGCTCTGGTGATGTCAGATTATGCCAACAGAGGTTTTTCTTTGACTGGAAAGTTGGGCACTGTTTATATACCAAAGATGGTTTGAGATGGTTTACTGTGTGCTTATTAATGTGCTGATAAAAGCCAACATGCAAATGGGACTCATCTATGGGCAAGAAGTTATTGAATGATAAAGAAATAAAGCCAGCAGTAAATATTGACTGTTTTTGTTTTGTATTTTGCTAATTTCATTTTATTTTTTTTATACAACACTTGTAATCTTTGTTTAGGGGCGATTACAAGTACACCATATATATGTTAGCTTTTTCAGGTAGGTTTTTTTAAATAGGTATGCAAAAAGTCACATGTTGAAGAAATATTTAAGAATAGTAAATCCAAGCAAGGGATTTGATACAGCAGATGCAGACACACACAGCTGAGAGGGGGAAGCAAAACTCTTGATCTAGAAAAAGAGTCCAAATTGTGACTGTTAAGACAGGAAAGGGACATAAAGTTGTAGTGTAGGTGAGAAATTTTAATTTAAGAAAGCATTTTTCAGGTAAATGAAATAGCTGTTAGAGCTATTTGGTATTTGGTATATCATTTGGTATTTTTCAATGTAAATAGCAACTTTGATACAAATGGCATACATTTAATTAATTTAAATGTTCTTTTGAATAAAACTGTAGACACAGTTTGCTAATAAAAATTCATATTATGCTAATTTGTATCTGCTAGGTATTCACTATTTTCCATGCATATATTAAGTATTCATGTAGAACTTGAACAATACTGAATTTCAGTGTTTAAATGATGACAATCTATTATGGGAATTAAAGGGTACACCTAACAATTTTGATCTTGTTCCAGCAAGATATATGGAAGTAATTTGTGGTAGTGGTATTGTATTGCTAATGATTTCCAGAGTTCCTTTATTCATTTAAACAATAAAGTATATGAGGGGTAGTTTTGATGATGGGGTATGATTCATTATCATTTGTTACTGTTTTGCTGCTCTCTGAATTTCTTTGCTTTGTGGAACTTGTGTTCAGGGTTTTTCCCCCCCTTGCTTCTCAGCTCCTGTGGGATGTCAGTGTTATAAGTTAATGAAAGTTCTAGCGCTTCCTCACACTTGGCTTCAACAACTCTGGTATGAAACATTTGCACTGCAGGGTTTCTCTGAATTATTATCAAAGTAGAAAAAGAGACACCGTATCATTAAAATCTGAAAAATAGTCTGTTCCTTAAGACTACCTTTTAAGAGCAGAATTCATGCTAGTCAAGCAATTATTTTATATCAAATGAACAATGACAAATAATTGTATTTGCTGTGAATCTCCTGATGTAGGGTGTATCCAGAAATGCAGAAAAGTCCCCTCAGTAAGATTGGAAGAAGCAATTATGAGGCTAACAAGACTGATCAGGTTGAAATGGTGCTTGCATGTTCTTGAACTCTTTCAGGATTTGGCTGCACACAGCCAAAATCAGAGAAATGCCTGAACCTAAAAAATGTCTTAGACCCAGCTGTCATGACCATAAGGAAAGTAATCAATTATACTTGAGGTTTGTTAGATCCCAGTACAACTGCACTGAAGAGTGAGCTGCAATTTATTATAGACTAGAAGGTCGTAGTGACAAAGATGCATTCACAGATGTATTTTTTTGAGGTTGCCGTGTAAGTTGTTCCTGAAAGAAAGAAAAACTCCCTCTGACTTGAATTCCTAAATCACTTGGAAAATTCTTGAAATTCAAACTTTCCTGTTCTAATATACTGGGCTATTATAGAAACTTGTGTTTTCTGTAAATGACATTAGAACTCCAGTTGTTTGGTGGAAAAAGTGGTATTAACTGACTACTCATTCAATACCATAACACCTTTTAAAGCCTTTAGCATTGTTAAAGTTTAGTCAGGAATATAAAGGATTTTGTCAGCTTTTGACAAAAAGTGTAATGGACAGACATGTTCACACAAGAGCTTAAAGATCCTGCTCTCTTACTATTGTTCCAGATGAACATAGTTCGTAACAAAAAAAACCCCAATTGCTTAGTAGAAATAGATCTGTATATTTTTGGAATTTGACACAAAACACCATCAGCTGAACTTTTCTTTTTAAATCCTTTCCAACAGAAATAATTTGCAGTTTTTATTTAGAAGGAGGTGGGCCATGGCTCTGTTTGTATCTGCAGTCTGCATTATTTTTGTTCACTTGTAAATGAATGCTGACAGAACTTAGCCAAAATGGTGAATGCTCGCCAATAATGTTTAGACTAACAGTATAAATTAGAGCTCGAGAGCTCTCAGCATCCACAAGGCCTGTAATTAACCACTCAGCAGCCTCCTACCACCACTTACTCAGTTTTTACATACCACTCGTGAAAAAGTTAATTGTCACGGTTCTTATATTAGATCATGGGCGCAGGAGCCCTTCCCTGTGTGGAGTTGCCCAGTGTTGCAGTTACTGGGGTAGATGCTGGCGGCTCCTGATGACCAGCAGAGAGGAGGCCCTGCCACACCACGGGGTGGGCAAACACAAAAGTGTGCAGGGTTTGTCTCAGCTCACAGCCCAAACTGCTGGGACAGACACAAGCTGGCTGAGGCATTTTACCAACAAGCAAAGTGACTGCTGGGAGGAGGGAAGTGCTTTGCTGACAAAGTCAAAGGAGAATGGAATGAAGTGGTAGAGTGGCAGTGAAGTGAATATACTGCAGAGAAATAGAGAGGATAGGAGCTCCGAACAGCCACTTAGAGAACATGGAGAGAGAACTGCGGCATAATCCTAGAGGCTCAGAGTGTCTGCTGCTGTTGGGCTGTTTCTGCCCCTGCTGTTTTCAATTTACCTTTACTTTCCCAATAGCATGTACAGAAAGAGCTTCTAGTGTTCCTGAAGTAGATGAAGGATTTTCCTTGCGTTTTTGGCTTTTTTGCTACTCAAAGTTTTTCATACTAAAAATTTTTTAATGATAAATTATTACATGAAATTTTACTCTGCGTTATACCAGTATCAATCCGATGTTACTGTCAGATTGCCTTCCTGGCTTTTTTTCCTGTATGAATATATCCAGACCAAATTTTCTAAACCGAGTTTAGTCCCATCAGTTCTTAAGAGAAGCGCTTGGAATTGCTCTTTGGGGATACAATAAATTCCTGTGTTTGTGCTATCAGTTACAGCATGGATAAAATTACAGCAGATGGGCCTCCAAATGAGGTGTCAGAAAGTGATGTGATGTAATGTGATGCTCAGGATTTTTATGATGGAAAATAGCAGAACGTGAAAAACAATGTACCATCTTTAATCAATTTATCTCTTATTTTAACTACCACAGTCTGGAATTCCATAAACCAGCACCGAGTAATTTCATGGGCACCAGACACAATGGTACTGTTATTTTTACTTTCTAAGATGCAGTGAACCTATTAAGTACATCACACAGCAATGGAAAATTTTGCAAGGGGACAGTAATCATAATGCTTAGGTAACAATCGGAATAGATGCCATTATCTGAACTGTTCATATTTTGTATAAATTCATTATCGACTTCAGAGAAAATTTGCACTTCACAAGAGGGAACTGTGCATTGGTTCATCAGAGAGATGAGGAAAGTACACTGACCCCTACCATGGTGAAAGCTCAGTAAAAGATATGTGTATAATTTGACAGGAAAAGAGCAAGACATGGACAGAACACTCTGAGCATGCAGTCAGTGCAGTCTGGCACAGATACAGAACTAGTGCCAGACAGGCATCAGACCAAACTAGGAGGACAGGCATTTTATCATCTTTATGTCCTTATTTACTCAACTTGTTTCCTACTTCTGAAAGGCAGAGGAATATTAAAGGAGATTATATACTGTCCTGTGCAGGAATTGGAGGTGGCAGATGTGCAGCATATTGTGAACCATTGTCTAGACTGGCTAGTAAGTCAAGGGAAGTAATTTAATTTTTGTCCTGCATAAACTCATTCTTTGCCCTTTTCATGTTAGTCACTGGGTATTTCAAAAGATAACAGGAACGACAAATGAGTTAACCTTCATTGTTCAGATGATGTACCAAGTTTCAGGAGCAAAGAATTGGCCTCTTCTCTGCTCCATTAGCTTCATTGGTATCACAAGGATAGTGTAATTATTTACCCAGCTCCGTGGGAGACTACGGCTGTGCTCCATTTTGCACTTCCTCTGCTTCATATCTATAAGCAATGGGAATGTATCATTAGGAAGACTTTAACATTATAAATATACTAGACAGGCATGAAACTGCCCAGAAATTAACTATGTAGTTTCTAGTGGTTTTTCCTGGATTATTTTTTTTTTTTTTTTCCAAACTGAGCTTGGCTCTTTGGTAAGCCCATACTGCTTACTGTATGTTGCAGAGCATTTCATTACAGTGAAATGGTTTGTAAACATTTCCTTAATTCCTGCTGTATCGTTAAGTTAGTGCTATACTATGTAGAGCTTTAAGTACTAACTGTTGTATCTAATCTACAGGTTTAATCATGAAAGGATAATATAGCTTGTTTGCAACCCTCTTTTCACCCCTCAGTTATACAGCACCCCCTGTCTGGTCAATCATTAAAAAGACACTTGGGATCTTCATGATAATCATCAGATGATGGAATGGAAGATGCTGTAAAATATTTGTACTTGTGTGTGAAATAGATATTTTGTTCACTACATGATAAACAGCCTGATGAGTGAGATGAAGCACAGTTGGTTTTTTTTTTTTCCTTTTGCATTTTTAAGAAGAAAGCTTTAAAATTTTTTGTTGTTTGTATTCCATGTGTTCAACATCATGATGAAACTACAGACTGAGCAGTCTTTTCTCTTAGAAACAATACAAAATGGTGCTCTGCTGTCACTGCAGGTCATACATGGTCCCATGCCTCTTCTTACTGAGCATACAATGCTTTCCTTGGTGAGATGTAAGAGAAGCATATAGGGTTTTGTGATTCCAAAATGTGGAATCCATTATGCTGATTTCACATGAAGAAGCTATTTTTGGAACTCTAAATAATTATGGCTGAAAGACTTCGCACTTAGCATCTTTGGAATAACAGGTATTTCTGTAGAATTTTAAAGTATTTCTTTCACTCATTCCTCATATTCCCACAGGCTACACCCTTCTGAGGCTATTTACATCCCTGTCTTGAGTATTGTTTTCTCTACAGCTGGAATGTGGTAGTGCTCTAATTTTGCCCAACTTTGTCTTTTGAATTTCATATTAATGTTTGTTACTGTTTAGGTAATGAAAAATGTAGTCCATCCTTCTTAGCTCAATGGAATTTATGTATTTTGTAGAAAATACTTCTTCTGTGTAAGAAATTTGGCTTCAGTTGCATAAAAAAATATAGAACTGGAATCTGATGTTTCTACTCTAAGAAAATGGAAGGGGTACTGGACAATACTGGGAAGAGCAAAATGAAGGGAGCATGGAAGTGTAAGAAGATACTGAAATAACATAAAATTCTGAACCTGTACTTTACATTGTGAGAGAAAACAAATCTTTATCATGAGAAGTGTGGTAGTAGGTTCCTAAATAGCATTGTGTAGAGATGTTAACAGATGAACATGACAGAGTTATATTCAAAATCCATCTCAGTTTCTTCAAATTATACTGTGTTTGAAAGAAGAACAAGCTCTGTTTGCTTTGAGGGAGAGAAGAGAAAGAGAGAGGGAAGGGTGGGTCAGCCTTCCCATATTCAAGGAGTTTGAGAATTCTGGCCATGAAAAGGCAATGTGTAGCTCTAGAGCTAGGAGGAGAATCAGGAATGAGCTGACTTTAGATCATCGGCAGCCCAGGATTGTATTTTCCGAGGAATGTCTGCATTTTAAAGTGCTTGAATGGTTAACTCTGGAAACTAATGATGTCAAGTCTAGCTACTTAGTATGCAAACCAGGCTTCTTTTTACCTCTCTCTTATACATCTGGTACTGTCGTCTTGGTTTCACACTGTGCTCTGTTTTTCACTTGGGTTTCATAAACAATATNATACATCTGGTACCATGCTAACTGTCCAACTGTTTCTTTCACATGGTTATAAGCTATAAGGTCCTGATAACTATATTGCTTTTCTTGCTTTTCTTGGCCACTGTTTTAAGGTTTGGGATTTCCTTCCCCTATCGGCTATCAGCCAGAGAAGAACAAACTATCCAGTAGCCTGGGTGGTGCCAGGCCACTGGCTCCCACCTGCTAAATACCTCAAACCAATGTTATTTTTTACTACTTTAAAGGAGCCTGCATCTCTCATTTCTTCCACTGTGCTCTTTTCTATTGTTTTTCACCTTAGCAGCCTTGTTAGATTTAACTCCTGGCAATCTGGTGAATTGCTATCAAACTGATAACCTGTGTAGTATATGCTGTCTATAAAAGCAACACATAATTGCTTTATTCTCCATAGAAGATTTCTGTGATACTCTTGTATGAAAGAAATTTGAGAGATGTGTAAACACATTGTTTTTATATGAATAGTGTTCAGTAATGTAAAGCAATCATAATTTTGCACTGTACTGTTTTTTGCATTTAAAGAGTTTTAATGAAATTCTGTTATTAAACTAAGCACATTCTTGACAGTATTTCAATACTGTAGCCTAATTAATACTTGTAGAAGGTGCTTTTATAAAGAAGAAGTATTTAAATGCAAATGCAGTTCTTCAGACAAATGTCCTTTCTTGTGTTTGGACAATGAAACAAAGCAGTGCTTATTACTGATTCACTGCAAGGCTGTCATTTTGCACAGTTCAGTCTGCATGACATAAATCTAAAGAACAAAAGCAAATAAATAATTTCATCGTTATGGAAGGGTCCAAGCTTAGCACTGTAACCTACAGTGTCTGTAATGTATAATGGGGTATAGCTGTGTCACATGCAGTATTTAACTCAGTAGAAAACAAGCACTATGACGAGCCATGTGATGTGAATACATTGACCTATTTTCACTTCTGTTGCTGTTCACTGCATATTGATTTTTGCTAACTGATCCTGTTTAGATTACTGCATCTTAGTATATATTCATATGTAGCCTTCATTGCTGGGATATGGGGGTGATTAAAACCATAAATTCCTGTGTATTTCAGTAAACTGTAATGCAAATTTTGTGGATGTTATCCAGTGCTTCTCTTCTGCTTTTAGAGTGTCACTCTGGTAATTTAGGTTTCATACTTAACCCTCCATTAAATATAAACTGTAAATGGAACCTTTTAGGGTTTATAAAATGTATCTGGAGCTTATTCATGCATTACTTTTGCAGTAGGGACATTTGCTTGAGTGGATTTAGGAAAATCTTTTTCACCATGAGGACAGTTAAGCAATGAGGCAGTTTGCTCAGAGAAGCTCTACAGTCTCCATACATGGAGATTTTCAAGACCAGACAGGATAAAGCCCTGATCAACCTGGTTTGGTCTAATAACTGGTCACATGTGGTTTCTAGCATTAATCTGTGCAAATTAAAATTCCAAAGACCTTACTTAGAAAAAGCCTGGTCTATTAAATATCCAGCTGCGCTGTATTGACATCCATTGACTATCATTTCTTGTGACTGTGACAACATCTTAAAGTGGTTGGATAGCCTATGATTACAAAATTACTGAAGTCATCTGGGTGCACAGAGATGAGCAGCAAGTGAGAAATCATCATGAAGCGATTGCAAAATGCCATTGTTACTTCATCATCTAATAGTTGTGATCCCACAGTAAAGTAACTCATGGCCAATGGTGGTAATTTGACGGCAGACTATGACAATGATTCACATGTCTAGACAGGAGAGCTGCTGAGAGAGAGCATCTAAATTAAATACATGGATATCTGTGAGGTATGATCATGGATAATTTGCTGGAGAAGCACAACATATGGTAATATCATGGTACTCATGATCAAGCCATATAATGCTGTATGCCATACCTGGTGTCCCACAGCCAGCGGGCTTCATCTCTGCCAGTGTGTATTCCAACTGCTGTGACATCTCACAGTCTAGATGTCTCTGTAATAATTTCCATTTGCCATAGGGCCAGGAGGATCTTCCCCCTTAGCAATATTTTGTATCTGTCAAGATGTATCATTAGTTGCTATTCCAGAAATAAAACCAGAAAAATAAGCATAAGTTGAGTAAAGCCTTCAATTTTAATAAAGAGCAGAGTATGACAGATTTATTCTTAAATTGCCAGAATTCTTGTTTTGTGAGAAGCTGTGTCTCTGAAGTTGTAGGAAACACAGGTAACAATGGTTAAAGGCTGTGAGCCGTTGTCGTGTCAGTGCTTTTGACTTGCTTCTTTTTCTGTCCCAGGGCATTCATGTCAGACTGTGTTGAGAAGAAGAATTCTTTCTTTCAGGAAACCAATGCCTGTTCTCCTGCCAAACACTGCCTTTGTTATGAAAAACACTTTCTCTGTGCCTTCTCTTCTTCCAAGTAACAATGCTTTTCTCCTGATGCATGGTTTTAAAGTATGCTTTTTTATGCATGTTGGAATTCATTCTTTTTTTTCCTTGGTGTGTTTTCCTGTGCAGAAAACTTGTTCCTTCTGAGAATACCCTTCAGTCAAATTTAACCAGAATATTTTAATGTAGATTGTAATAATGTATTTCTATTTCATTTGTATCCAGTTTTATCAACTGGATTTCTCTCCTATTAGGAAAGCAAACCTGTTATTAAGGGATTCTATTTATTGTTCTTTCTATTAAGGGGTTATGTTTATTGTTTTTTCTGCCATTCCCCATCTTTTATATTTCCATCTTCCTGAGGAAATATAATATTACATTCTTACCATTCTGCATTTGCTTTGTCCTTTGTTAAGCATATGCTCTTCACTTTCAATAGCACAAGTGCACAAATATGGTCAGTCAAAGAGGGGAAAACTTAAATCTGAGTGAATGATGAAAAATAGTAGGGCTGGACATGGCTTCAGTTTTGGAAATCTATTTCCCTAGGGTCAGATTTCAGAAAATTGAACAGTTTATAGGAACAGATTGCTTATTTCTTAATTCTTTCAGTAGTTTGACTGAGGTCAGAATTTGCACATACATTTTGTGTGATTACAGATCAGACTAAGTGCCCTTGTACTGAAATAGTAACAACTTGTCATATACATGGTGTGAAAATCCTTTCTCTTGCATCTGTTTACAACCACAGTTGATTTTATTCTGATATAGTATGCAGGCTTAAATTTTAGGAGTATGTGATCTGTTTCCGTATTTATTGGAGAAAAACCTTCTGGGAAACTCTGAATCCTTGAAAAGCTTTCTGTAAGTATACATGAGAACTGTAACCCTAGCCTTTCCTTAGACCAACAGGTCTACTTGCTTGAAATAAAAGCTTATATTGGTCACTGAATTGTAAAACTTTTCACCTTGAAAAGCTGTCTTTCATAATGACAAAAAAAATGAAAACCAAATTCTGTTACTAAGTTACAAGATATGTGGGACCACATGGCAATGCACTGAAAGGTTTATGACAGATTTATGGTAATATGATAGTTTTTCAAGTCCAATTTGACCTATCTTCTGTTCTAAGTTGCTCAAAATCTAGGTATTGTCCTGGTGTGGTAATTAGGATGGGCCAGACTGCATTAAACTCTCAGTTGTGACTATTTTTCTTTTCTCTTTCCCTGTCTTTTATTCTCTCTTTCTTTTAAAACCATCAGCTTTTATTCTTCAGTAGGAGCTTCTCACTATCTAAGTTGAATTGGAGGAAAAGACTGAAAGGACATCATCTTTCCTCTGTTCCCTGCCATGAAATAGAGGCCGGAGCTTATACACAGACACAGACCCACGCACACACAAAGTATTTACCAAATTCAGCAAGCTGTACCTGTTAAATATTAAGTGAGTTGATTTCAATGCCTTTGAGTGACAAACTAGAAGGCTAATGTTTCTGACAGAATCTGCTTGACTCTTATCAGTGAACAGAGATTTTCATCAAAACCATTTCTAAATGGAGTCAGAAGGAATAATACACATTCAGAAATCTGGAGTGCCAAATTTTATCTGCTTTGCATACAGATAACCACACAGTCCTTATAAAACAGGTAAGTCATGTGAACCTATAGATAAATAAGCCCCTTTAGGAAATATTTATAAATGTAAAAACCCAATCTGTGTGCATACATATTTACTTAATTTCCAGTAAAAGGGAGTCTTTAAAGTTTGATCACGTGCTTGCCAGAGAACCAGAGAGTAATGAACGAATATTACTTTTGTATCTTGTAACTGACAGATACCTGTATGTGTAAGCCTGTCATTTGTAGTATTCTATTCATGCACCTAAACTCACGTTCACTTTATTTGGCTTTTTGGGTTTGGGAACAAAAATGTTGAAAGAATCCTTGAAACAGAAAATTTTTAGGAGAATCAGTGAAGTTGAAAAGTATGCATTCTTAAGTTTGAGAGAAATATCCGTAAAAATTATTGTTTGAGCTCACCATCCAAGTCATTCAGCTCCAGTGCTTGTTTTACAAAGGTTCTGAAAACCAGTGTTTGAGACTCTCAGGGGAAAGACAGGCTATTTATTTAATTTGTCAGGTCTGGCATAAATCATAACCCTGTTGCACTTGATGTTGTACAAACCGAGTTAATAAATGATCCTCGCCCCAGGTGCTTAGGAATTAAGTCTAAGACATAAGATGATGTGTAGGTATGACAAATAGAAGAGTAAAGAAACCCAATAAATAGTGCCAGTTAGGAAGACAGATTACCTCCTGGCATATCAGCGCCAAGGGTTTTGTAGACTTCCCAGAGAGGCTGGTTTTTCATAAAAGATTTAAAGGGCAGGGGGAGAGGAGTATTTATAGGGAAATCCTTGCAATCATGAGAGGGAATATGGAAGAAAAGCTGGAGTTAGTTTGTATGGAAGATAAACAGACAAATTAGCTTGTTATACAATTTTAGGGCTTAACATCTGACTGAAGCTGAGATGGGGCTTGCTTTATTAGCATTTTCTTCTAGATTTGGGACATAGGTAGTAAGAAAGTTAGTAGGTAGAGGTGTTAACTAAGATAGTCTGAAGTGGCTAAGGGAGATTCCAAAGACTGTTAGTTATTCCTTCCTTATTTGACTGACAACTCTAAAGGCCCAGTGTTAGAACACTGGATTTCCCTTCAAATATTTCACTTCAAATACATATATGTGTATATGTATTTCTATATCTTGAGAAGAACATACATGGAGAAAGACAAGAAGCTGACAATCCCATAACAATGTCATAAATTACTTCCTCATACCAATAATGAAAAGGAAACTGGCTAAGCATCTAAAAATACAAAAGTAAAAATAGTTTTAGTTCATCATTTAGAGGAAATTATCCATTGAGAAATCTGGTAGGCTGCCAGTGCCTCAGCCTTTATACCCAAATGCATAGGAAGAATAGAGAGGCAATTAATGAAAAGATTGGTTTTTTTTTGGTAAGATAAAAAGTTTTTTTAATGATTCTACAGCAACTGTAATTATTTAAGAACAGCACTAATTCCAAGCAGAAATTTCAATATGTGGGTAGTTTGTGCAAGCCCTCACATTTGTACTGTAGAATAACAACAATTAAAAAAAACCCGAACCGCGTTTATTTACCAAATAACCGAAAGTAGCAAAAGCTTTTAGCTCTGAGAAAGTAATATTATGAAAGCTATATGAGGCAACAGAATTAAACGAACTAACTGAAATCATCCTGATTCAGCAAAGCTGACTGAAGTACTTACAGGACTCCTGTTCTATCACGGTGTGATCAGACTGAGCTCAATGTGCATAATCCTCCATCTCCTTGCAGTCACCATTACCTGTAAGGAGGAACAAAAATGCTGGGGAGTGTCTCTGGAAAAGGGAAGAAGTTACATTGTTTCTTCAGTATACAGAGATCTGTGATAGTTTAACAGGTCGGGAAAAATAGATTGTCTCAAGGAAGAGCATGGCAAAAAAATTTCTTGATTAAAATTGCAAATATCACATGACACTGCTGTGAAGAGGTAGCACATGTTCATCTGAATACCCTTGGTTTCTGTTACTTAACATAGGTCTGGTGCAACTGTTATTTTCAGTGACAGTATCAATGCCATTCTTCATATACATGGATGAATTGGAAACTACAGTTTGTCCCATCCTGTGGAAGAGGAAAATTTTCTCCTGATAGTTGAGTAGGGCTTCCTTGAAAGCCCCCAGTGGGTGGGCTTTTTGTGTGTGTGCTGGTTTGGTTTGGTTTTGGTTTTTTTTTTTCTTTATATTGAAACAAACTGCACGTGCTGTTGTAATTCTGCTTTCCGTACTGTGGTTCTGTGATAGAACGTACAGTATAATAATCAGACCAATTTTTTTTTGTGTAACTGTAAGTGACAGATGTCTGAGGCTCACAGTCATTTTAGCCTGACATTTGCAATTATTGCAGCAGTATTGATGGAAGAGGATTAAGGAGCTCTCAGATGCCAAACCTCATTATTTCAACTTTATGTAGAGCTGTCAAGTCCTAATAATTCCGCAGGGATTTAGCCTTTACAGTGTAAAAAGGCATGCAAAAGGTTTTCATAACAATCTTAAAGCTATTATGGACCATCAAAATGTAAATGATCATAGTTTAATGAATATCTAATGAATATCTTTTATAACTTGCACTTAGTAATTTTAAAATTATGCCCTGTTTTCTAAGTGGCATAATGGTCAACAGTAATATTCCTTAAATAAATCTTAAAACTGTCTATTTTTCCTGGCATCTTAGAATTGTGATTCATGAGAGTGCATAGTCTAGTCCAATGAAAATATATCCAATGTGCAATAAAATGTATTGGATAGTTTTTCTTTTCATCTGACATCTTCATGTCAACAATCTGCAGTCTGGGCTTTCAAGTCTTTTCAAAGGGAGATAATTCATAAAGAGCTTCTGTGCTTTATTTTTTAAGACACTTTCATGAAAAATGAGTCATACGCAGTAAGTTGCTGAACTCTTTTGTGTTATTGTAGGATACTTTAAAATGAAATGATTCCATGGAGAATTGATTTTAGTCTATACCATCTTCTTTTGGAGATTCTGAATATCTACCTGTAAAATGCTATTTTTTAAATCTTAGTGTGTTCAGGAAGCTAACTCGGGTTTAAAATCTCAGATGAAAGAAACATATTCTTTGTATTAGACCTAGCTGTTTCTCTTTAATGACTTTTTTTCTGAGACCTTCTGCAAAGGCAGATACTGGATTGTGCCTTGAAGATGACCCTTTGTATCTGCTGGCAGACCTCTTAACATGAAGACTTTTTCATACTGAAGATTCTACTCCTTTAGTAGTTTAAAGTTTCACAAGAAGTCTACATGAAACTTAGCATTTGGACCAGCATGGTTATTTTATCTTTATGGATGAAAGAAGCTGATGTTTTTAGAGATAATGAATGGGCACTGAAAATGCATCCAGACACAAAGTAGACTCTTACAGAATATCGGTGTATTCCACTCAGTTATATTTATTTGTTAAAACTTAGGTTGACTGTATTCCATTTTTCTAATTGGATTCATAGGTGTTGCTTTAATTCCACGTTTGTAACAATGAACTATAGCATTCTAACAGAGGAGGTGAAAAATATGGCAGGTGCAGAGTGAGAGGCCACAGTATTTCTGTTTGACTGAAATGGACCAAGGTTTAACTGCTGTGATAAAGTGTTTGTTCAAGAATAACAACAATCCAATAGGATTTCCAGGCTGCTTAGAGCTCTTATGAAGAAAAAATACCCATAAAGTGTAAGCAGACTTTTGTTCACTTTCTCAGAGTTGATTCTGGTTTTCAGCCACAACTGGTAATGATTTCAGTCTGATAAAATACTGAAATAAAGTTTCCATTTATCCATTGATTTGCAAAACATATTAATACTCCTGGCAGCCTCTCATGATGTCTTTGGCTGTCTCAGGATGGAAGATGTTGCTTTTTCATGACCAGGGTCTGCTTGCCCTTTCCTCGTTGCCAATAGGCATGGACTTGAGACCGCTGCAAGAGCCTTTTTGAACTCCCAGTTCCTGCACTGATCCTTTCCAAGAATTATCCAAACCTTTCAAGGCAGGTGCTGGATTATATCCAGTGAGTTTTAACACTGGTTTACTTTTAAATGAAACCATTGGTCTCAGTGGTAAAGTAGATGCCCATTTCGTGAGCAAAAGACCTCCACAGGAGACAAAATAGTCATGAAATATCTTGAATTAGAAGAGATTCCTAAGGATCATCAAATCCTACATCAATCATCCTCCCTACTCCCTCAAGATGAACCATGTGACTGAGTGTCATTCAGCTGCTCCTTGGTTTCTGACAGGCTTGGTACTGTGACCGCTTTCTGAGGGAGCCTGTTCCTCTGACCAACCACCCTCTCAGTGTTAATTTTTATTAGAATACATAAAAATTATGCTATGTAAAGCAAATGCTTATTTTTTCAGTATAGCCAAAATCCTATACTGGATAACATATAATTATATGGTGGATAATAACACTTCTAACTCCTACCTATCTCTTTTGGATTTTGAGAAAAATGTAGAGACAGAAATCCAACTTCATTAAAAACATAGTACTGCTTCTTCTTGGGAATGCCACAGGATTGTGAGGGTAAAGTATTATATCAGTAAACCCAAAGGCATCCTGTGCGAGATACAAGACTCAAAAAGAGAAATAAGAGTAGCAGGAGCAAACACAAATGGATTTATAAGTAAGGCAAAAGTGAATAAAACTAGAAAATCCCATGCCCAAATCCTGAGCCCTGTTCATTCTGTTATTCTAATTTACATTGTGTAATTCTAGGGAAAATTGATCTACGGCAAACAAGATATATTGAGGTGCAGACAGCAAAATGGTAAGAGGACAATTTTGTGCAAATTAAAATGAACAATAAACCTTTCTATTTAGCAGTGATAGCACTCTAGGAAATTATGTGGCTTTAGGGGAACTGTTCTTTGGACAGAAGAGTTACAACTCTGCTAAAGTCACAGAAGTGCAGCAGGCATGCTCGAGGGAAGGAGGTACACAGCATTGCTGACATGGAAGTGTTTTTATAGAAATATGTTTTATAGCTATATGAAGTTTTGTCCTGGCAAAAATATTAAGCAGATCCTGGGCTACCTTACTTATTGAATGTTTTTTTTTGTCGAGTTTTTAATGACAATCAGTTCTTCATCTGAGTCATCAAGGCATGGTAGCATTTGGTGTATTCCTTCTTGACAGTTCAAAGACCATCAAGAATTTGACTGTTGGTTTGACTTTTGTGTTTGCTGTGAATGATTACAGTATATCTTATGCTCACTCTTTTTTTCCACTTCAATTTGTAGTTAGCTAGTTTGCCTGGAGCCCAGTAATTTGTTGCTATGACTGTTGGATGCTATCCCATGCTTTGTGTCTTTAATAAGCTCAATGGTTTGTTTTGAGCTTCTGCATCTGGTAAAGATAATAAGCATGACATCTCTGTTAGTCACAGCCCTGCCTGCAGTGAAGGGCACACTGAGTTTTGGGCTTAAAATAGATTTTTCTTCTATAGTCTGTGTGCTGAAGCCTACAATAATTACTGAACAAAATGTTCTTAGACATTTGCCTGAATAGCATCAATCAATGGCACTGTTTATGAAGAAGAAAGCTATTTTTGAGACATAAAGAGGCTATGCATATAAGCTGGCATTTACTTTCCTGTAGTTCCAGAATCCAGACCTGACATTTTGTTACCATTGTAATTTAATCAATAGGTACACTTTGATCAGACAGTTAAAAGTCTGTGTGTGCTCCTTCCCTTCAAAACAACAGATTGGGAGGGCAACTCCCTTTTTTCCTGAAACAATAAACTATTAGCTCATTGTTATATCAATAACCATATTGGGGTGGTTTTAAGGAAAACTCACAGCATTCATCTGTGCAACTGACCAGAACAGGAATAAAATCCAGGGAAAACCTTCACAAAGTGAGTGTAGTGAAGCGGTGGGGTTTGTTTATCCAGACAATAGGGATAGCCTTGCTTTGTTAAAATGGCCTTTTTCTCTCTTTTGTAGCAATTCTCCAAGACTAATCTAGCCTGTTGTTCTGTAAATCATTCTTTCCAGGAATCCTCCTTTTAACAGGTAGAGCCTTAAACCAGGTAGCTTCTGCGGAGATTCACGTCTTGGCCTCTTCCATTAGAAGATATGCATTGAGAATGTATCTTTTGGGGCCAGCCGTTTCAGCTATTAGTAGCCACAGTGGAAATTGGCAGAGTATTTCTTTGGAAATACAGTAAATCAGTCTTAAATGCTGTAGAAGATGTAGTATCTGGTGTCTGGCAGTGCTCCATAGATTAACAAATCATAAAGTCCCATGGTCATGTGAACAGGGAGGATGAATAATTAGAGCACAGTCACACAAATGTTGCTTTGGAGTGACAGGTTGGGGCTGGCTGCTGATCTGAAAGAACTGCCACAGGGCACACTCTCAGTCAGCTGCAAATGCAATTAGCATTAGCTGAGTACTGTGACTTGTCCAGGCGTGTAAGGCATTACTTAACAAAATATTGTTTCTGATATGCAAGTTATTCAACAAAGACAAGGGAGTAGTTGTATTTTTAGCCATAGGGTACAATTAGCTTTTTGGGAAATGGCAGAGTGTGGAGGAAACAGCAGTGCTATCCCTGAAACATGTTATCCATTGTATTAGTTTCACAAGGAGTCCAGTTCCCTGATACAACACTATCAGGACAGCATAAAAAGTACTTAAAAGTTGGGTAAGAATGTAGAAAAAGAAACATAACATTTCTAGACCTTTCCTCCTCACGATGAGCACCAAGGCCCATGTGGGTTTGAAGAAAGGAAGAGAGTTTCATGATTTCTCACATCAGGTGAAAGATGTCACCAAAGCCTCATGGCTATGTTGAATAAATTACTGCCTGTGACTCACAAAGGCATCAAAGTTAGTAAATTGCACTAGACCTTACACATTTGATTTTTTCTTTCCACTTAAAAATAAAAGCCAAAATGATCATGCATAAAGATCAACAAGGGAGAGAATATGAGATTAGTTTTACAGTCTATAGAACCTGGAACTCCAAGTGGATTTACAGTGGATTTTCTTTATAAAAACAGGAGACATGGTGTTTTATATACTAGCAATTTCTGAGGAATCTTGCACAATAGATATGAATTGTGAAAAATTATACAAATAAGTATTTCAAGAAATCCAGTAATAGCATTTAAAATCAGATATGTAGTTTAAAATACTTAGAAGATGCTAGTCTAATTTTGAAAATGTGTATTCATAGCTGTTTTGGTTTGCTACTGAGGTAAGATAAAATGCTGGGGGTAAGATAAATAGCCAGTAAACACTTGATTGTTATAGAAAGCCAAATCGGTGTAATTGACAGGAGGAGACACAAGGAATAATTTCATTGCTTCATTCTAAGGAATTCAATCTTGTCTGGTAACTTGAAAAGCCAATTATTTGAAACTGAGTTTTTAACATGTGGTAAATTATCTTCATCTTTCAGTATCTTTCTGAATTAGGGTGTAATGATGGAAAAATGATTTCTCAGATCAAAGGGCAGTTTCAGTTTCAGATACTGTAGACTTCTAAATGTAAAACTGCCTCTATGTGCTGTTTTTGCTGGCATTACTATTAACACACCTAAGATACGCATGGGGTCTAGGCCATGCATGTTCACTAGGCTTTTATAGCTGGATCACATTCAGAGAGAGAGACAGACACATCTGTGAGCCTGGCCATGTTTTGCTGCTGAATGCTTTGTGGGAATCTTGGCAGTATTAGAGTTTTGAGCTAGGGGAGGAAGCTATAAATTAAAACCATGATATTTCATTGTGCAGAGTTATGACACAAAGTGAGTAAGTTCAAGTTCATCCTTTCTAAAGTCAAACAGAATTTAAAAAGTATTTCAAGGGAAATAGTGTCAATTCTTCTATTGTGTTGTGTGTGCAAAATCTAAGCTGTTATGAGAAGCAAGAATAAAAAAGTAGCTGCTTGCTCCTTAGTGCTATTTTTGATTACATTTATATTGACTTAAATGGGAAAATTATCAAAATAGGCCCCACTTCTCATCTGACATTTAGTTTAGAATCCTAAAATCTTATGAGAAGCCTTTAGGATCCAAACCCAGCTTTCACAAATCAGACTTCTTTAGTCCAGGTTGAGTGCATCTATCGAACAGCTGGGGATTTAATACCATCAATGTGCCTTCCACTCCAGAGAGACAGATTTCATGCCAGGCATTTTGCTGGGTGATGAGCTGCTGAATAAGATCCTGCTTTCCAAGAATTTTAGATATTTATGGACCGTCTTCCTGAGGGTAATCCTTTCTCTATTGTTCTCTTAACTTTTGCCCCAAAATTGATACATATAATTTCAATCTGTGTATGTAATTACTACACTAACAGTTAGGGATGCATCTAAGAAGGAAAGCATGTGTACAGTTTTCAGATCTTTGTGCTGATTTTCCTTTCCTAACCCAAAGCTTTGAGGGTTTGAAAGGAAAGCTAAGTTTGATAAGTACTGAAGTAAATCTGCAGTTGGAGAGGACCTGTTAAGTTGCTGCACAGACTCTATTCACTTAATTCTAAAGAATGGTGACACCATAGAACATTGAATTTTATCAGTGTTTCCTTATTTATTTGGGCAAGAAAACATAGGGAATATATAAGAAATATGTTTTTCTTATCCCATAAGTGTTCCTTAGAACAGTTTCAAGGATATTTCCCTTAAAAAAGGAGAGGTAAATCTCTAAGGTATTAGTTCTCTGAAAGACACATCTTTACAGATGAATACATTACATTAAACAATATAGTTAATTTGGTGAAATATGAAGGTCTTATAATTCTATAAAAATATTGCTATTTCAAAGTAAAACTTGGCAACTTCTCTAGTGTTCCCATAGAAACAAATGTGGTGGCATAGGAAGAAACAACTGTAGTTTTGCATTGGTATGTATTTCCGAGCTATATATTTTTTGTTTGTTTGTTTGCTTGTTTTGTTTTGTTTTTTGTTTTGCTTTGTTTTGTTTTGTTTTGTTTTTAAAGTGGGTGCATCCTTTAATCAAAGTTCTGGCTGAAGTCCTGGTATCAACTGTGGCTGAATTTACAGCAGGTCTAAGGCCAACATGTCAGGATAGCTGGAGAGACAATGCATAGATTTAATATAATTTGCCAGTGGGAATTCCTGGGGCTCAAAGTAATAATGTCTTCTACATTAATGTGCAGTGAAGTGAGTGTAGCATTAATCTTCATAGAAAGCTCAGCTCTCTTGAGAATGTGGAAGGATAATATAAACCATGGTGATAGGAGGAAGGAGCCCAGTAACATGGGGTTACTTTTATGTAATTTCAGTCTGATTAAAGAAAGTTAATATTTTCTCTCTGCAATTTATCAGAAGCAAGTATTCAGGATGGCAGGTAATAAGTGTCTCACTATTGTGAGCAGGTGTATATGACTCATAAGTCTTGGCTGAGTTTGAAATTTTAAGATCCAATTAATAGAAAGAATTATTTCTGAAATTACTATAGCATCATCATTTATGCTATTGTACCTGACCATCTGGATAGTATAAATGCCCTGTTTTCCAGAGGCTGCATTTCTGCTATGAGAAATGTGCCTTAGGCTGTACCTTAATTCATAATTTACCAACTGAGAAGAAATTATTTTGCAGTATTTACTAATGTAGCAAGAATTTGTTTGATTGTATATGGGGAAAGGGATGGAAAGTTGGGTGACTTCTAAAGGGCTGACTTGGTAGTACAGAAGTGTACAAATGAAAATGTACCATTGTGCTTCGGTTTTTTTTTCCTTTATAAACAGAAAAATCTGGGTATTTACAAAAGTTAATTGTTGGTCCTTTAATGAAATTTGACTTTGACTGTGACTTTCTCCTTTCCTGCTATCAGTGTGATTAGAATCTCATCAACTTGATTTTAAGCATGACTTCAGGATCAGGGGGATGGGGGATGAGAAGAAGCAGACACCCCGACACTCACTGAAGTGCACGTTGCAAAGGAGGGTGTGTGTGTGTGTGAGGAAGTGTGCTGAAGCACAAGAGGGGATTTGAGAAAGAGGTCCAGGTTAGCAAGACAGGCTGCTCGTCTGCTGGGGAGCTGTGCCCTACATTCATTGCGAAATGCTGTGCAGGAGCAGCAAGAGCGTTTTTTCAAACGTGTCAGAAAAGGATTTCTGTCCCTAGGGCTAATCCACGTGACAGCCTCAGCTCACACTTTCTGTTAAGGTCAGCTCCCCAAATACTTGGACAAAGCAATACTCCAGGGATGCAGAAGGAGTGAGATGACAGGGGGACTCTCAAGTTCATGTGTATTCACCGAATTGTACCTAAACCATCACGACCTTACCATGCCTTGTGTCTGCCCTGCAGCTCAGCTGCTCTCTCTGTACAGATCAGGCATTTGAATTTACTTGCACTGCTGAAACCTAGGCACAATTGTCCACGCCCAAGTTTTCTTCCATGTCCTTTGTCATTTTAGAACTAATTGCTGCATTAATTCCGTTCATTTTTGTAGCTGAGGAGACAGGACTAGAGTTGTGATTCTTTGTGCGACAGAAATCTCAATGACATCAAGGGTGTAGGCCTACACAATACCTCAGTTTACAAATGAGAAAACACTGAATTTCTGATACAGTGCCATAGTGAGGTTTAATGTATGGATGTTGATGCAACACTTTGGAATTTCTGGACATATGTATTACTCTGCAAGAAATTCAGTGCAGCCTCCTTGCTGGGATCTTTTATTGCACACAGGAGCAACCCAGACTCTTGCCAAAGGTCCTTGAAGTCAGTAAAGCCAGTCAGCTGAATGTAGTTTTGCTGGGGGAGTATCTTAATTATCCCAGATGACAATAAACAATTACAAAATCACTTTTTCACTCACATCCTACTGAGTGTTCAGTAGGAGCAGATAAAATTTTGACTCACAGCATTTTTATCCTGAGAAATACATGCATTAGTATAATTTTTTAAAATTGTATGAGAAGCTTTAGCTAAAATAATGGTTGAGTGACAATGGAAAATAATAATAAAAATAGTTTCTTCCAAAAGTCACATTTTGAACAAAGGCACTTACATTGAATAAAGTATTTTTTAGCCTGAAATATTTTACTTTCTAAGTTTTCTTTCATAATTTGCTAGAAAATTTGTGTGATCTTTTTTTCCCATCAGTGTCATCATTCCCCAGAGAAAGAAATTGCTCAGAGAAGTCTCACTTTTAGTTGTGTATATTAGGAAAGGTATTGGTAGAAGTTTACCTGGACACATAGATGCACAGATTTCTTGAACCTATTACTACCCTGTTGATTGTTCCATGGCATTATTCTGCAGTAGTTATTGGATATTTTTCCTTTCTAATATTATTCTTGTGTCAGTGTTTTGGGAAGTATTGTTGCTTTGTTTCAGTGATAAGCAGATCCCTAGACACAAGTTGTAATACAGTGTCTAGATAGAGTCATATCTATTTTAGCATTACTAGATTCCTTTAAGTGTCCACTTCTTGTTTTTTTCCCAGGCATGTAAGATTTTATGAGTAATTTCTTTTACTATCTGCCTGATCAGTGGTATCTGCTCCAAAAAATGATTAGGCTTCCTTATTTTCCCAAGCATGAGACACAAATGGCTTTTATGCATAATAAGATACTTTTAACAGTGTGACAATTAAATCCCTTGTGCTTTTTTGTGCTTGGAGCTTGTAGTCCAAAGACACTCATAGATCAAGGAAATTTAAAATTCAGTGTCATGGTGGGGACAAAATTACAACCAACTCTAAAACCAATAGATTGTAGGAACTTTTGTCTTCCAGATGCCTTCAGAAAGTGAGGGAAGCTTTGCTAAGCATTACAGAGAGTTTTTCACATACACAGTTAATGGAAATAAACATCAGAATCTTAGGCTACTGCAGTTTTCAAATATCTGTGCTGAAGTGTGATGGTCAGCAGAAATTCACTGAGTTCCCTGCACTGCCCATGGCTCTTTCTGCTGGCTGAACCTTAGACAAATGGGACAGTATCCACTGCTGAGTTTCTCCAGGGCTTTCCTACTGTTCTGTGCTGATGGAGCGAGGGAGCAAGAGGATGGCTTTGATGTGCTCATGATAATGACAGCCAGGTTTCTCCTCTATGCAGGTTCTGATTTTCAAAGACAGAACTCCATCTTTATAACGACTCAGGACAGTATCAAGCAGGAATGTTGTGGGTGCAGAGTTCCACTGGCGGTGCCAGCAATGCAAAGCATGTTCAGGAAAACCTGAGACAGAAACATCAGTGCCTTGGTCAGTTATCTACCGTTCAGAATACTTAGTTACTACCTCTGCTAAGCAGTAAAAAATAGTAGTATCTTAAGAAATGCAAGTCACTAGAATGAGCCCTTAAGAAAGAAACTTCCACAAACCATGCTGCTTTACTGATATATATATATATATATATAATTCCATATATATGTACATATGTATAAGCAGCTCTTAACTGAGCATCACAGTAATTTCAGAAGTATATTCGAAACTGAAATGATACTTCCTGTGCCTCTTTGCTCTTTGGGAAATACTGTGTTACACAAGAGGACTGCAAGGATTGATTTTTAGACACCTGGAGTGTAGACAGTGGAAATCTAATAATTACAGCTAATTAGTTCACCAGATAATAAAGGGTCATGAGGTATGCTGTGAGTTTGTGGGTGTTTAAAATGAGCTTGGGAAACAGGTAGACTGAACTGCTAATTAATTATGGAGTGAATTCAAATAGAGCTGTATTTAGGACATGAGAATTATGTAAGGGTAAGTTTTTCATTAAAGTCTGAACCTTTTATAGCTTTGGTCTTCAATTTCCTAGAACTTCATTTTAATGTACAATATCAATTAATGAAAATTGATCTTTTAATTTTTATTTCAAAGAACTTCTCATTAAAATAAATTCTGACAGTACAAATGTTCTACAAGCAGTCCATAGTAAATTAAAAAGGGCTTCTCCTGTATTACATATGATGGGATTCTCATTGTTTAGTTATTTATAGCTGATACAATAGTGATAAATTGACTTAATCTTGCAGTGATTAATATGTGATAAGGTATAGAAACCAAGTTAATAGGAAAGCCTTTCTGAAATAAGTTAAGTGCGGAATTCAGACCTGCATCTTCTCTTGGGCCAGGTAAGTAAACGATACCCTGTAGAGGAAGAGTGTTCTCTTACAGTCTGAGTGCTCTTTGTGGGTTTCTGTCTGCTCTACACTTGCTAGAGTACAGTGTGGGAGTTTTCTCATTGATACAATATTTTCTTAAAGGTGGAGTGCTAAGCATGACCTTTTTTCTGATTTCTTTACAGTTACTTTTTTCTCTACTGAAGCCTGTTATTTAATTTTTAGATTGATTTTTCCTCCTGATTTTTCTTGATCATTACATCTTTCTGTATAGTACCAAAATTCAATCTTATATTTAATTAATCAAATACAAATGATTGCTAGAGGCAAATGATCATACAGAGATAATAATTGTTTGAGCTAATAACACTTTTTTCCACAAAGCCATGATTTAATGCTACAGTAACAGAAAAACCATTCAAAGCTCTTGAAAAGTGCTCAAGGAAATTTTATATGTCAATTTGAGAATGCTCTTGCCTAGAGATTGTAATGCACAGACGTTAGAAATAAGGTTTGTAGCTTGTTTGGTTTTTTTTCCCAAAGGGTGTGAAAGAGAAAACATTACCTGACTAAATGCAGGCTGGAGCTGAGAATTGTAGTTATGGGGAGAAAAAAATCCTACACTAAAATGCAGATAAAAAGGAAAGCAAGGTAATTGATGATGATTTAATTAAAGATAAGCAGTAGAATATGCTGTTGAACTACTAAAAGGTAATGTACATATGAATAGAATTGAATTTATTTTTGTCCAGTTCTAGGGTTTCACTGAATTTTCTTCCAAAGGTCTGAGCCATTTCCTGAAATAGGAAATCACTCTGGGGAAACACCAATTAAGTGTATTCAAATGCTTCTGGAAATTTAGAAAGCATTCATAGTTTGTGTGCTCACATAAGACTACAGCTACAGGAGAAAAAAAAGATGTTTTATTATTTTATTGTTACTGAGCATGCAGTATTTTTGGCTGTCTTTGAAGCAGAATTTAGTACTGGGTATCTGGTGAGCAAAAGCTTCAGTTATCATTCAGAATCCCTTTGATGTGTGGTGGCTGAATAGGGAGAGCCTGAGATGGTGCTAGAGGAATGAGGAGAAACTTTAGGCTCAGTCATGCTTTCATAAAGTTAATTGTAAGTAAAAGTGGTAAAATTCTGATGTGAGTCACTCGGAAGTCAGAGTGATTGGGTATAGTATAAAGCATTGATTGAAAAATGCATGTAACACATCCTTCAGTACTTTGTGAAATGGTGGGCTAACTGTGCAGCTTTACTGGGAGAATATAACTAGAGAAGATTAAAAGAGTTCAGGGAACTGAACCCAGCACTAAAGTTTTCCAAAGTTTGAAAATGGGCTTCAGTGCTTTGTCATGAATCATTAGTTTCCATCAAGTCAGACTTGCATGCAAGGTAATAGAAAGGGTGAAAATCATTTTGGGATTAGGAGAGAAAATGGTTTTTTATGTATTTCAGAATCTTTCTTTTGTATTTCAACCTCTTGACTTTCTGTGGCTATAATTAAGGGAAATCCATATTGCAGACATGTATTATAACTGCTTTTTGTCTTCTATTGAATTTTGTCTTAAGCACAGCAAAGCTGCTGGATGAAAGTGTCATAACCATAAAACAGAAGAGGGGGTTAGCAAATGGGGAGGTTATTTTCCAAAAGAAAAGTAGGAATGGAGAGAAACTCTTTTGATTACTCTTATCTTTCCTTGCAACTGGGTCTTGCAGCACATTAATACTCTGTTTAATTAACATCATTCATATATTATCAATTCCCTTTTCAAGTATCGGTTAGAAATTTTTCTGCTTCACTAAGGGCATGTTAATACAAATAAAAGCATTGCAGCATCTGCAGATGAAGATTCTTGACTTTTAGCTGTAAAAATAGGAAGAGTATATAATGATAAATATTTTTTTAAAGGCAATGTTAACTCCTTGTTTCAAAGTTTTAGAGAGCCTCCTAGAAAATACACATTCATGTAGAGGACCTCAGTGTTTCTCTCTATAAGGGAGTTAGGCACTGCTTGTGCTAATATATTTATTCAGAAAACTAGATTGCCATTAAAAAGGGAGTGATCTGATTTTTGTTCTAGTCTCACTTTGCAGCACGTGTGAGATCATTCTGGAAAAAAGTTACTTTCATTACCTGTGCAATGAGGGTGACTCAGTGTTCCTTTACAGCCCGAGTGGGATGTTACATGGCAAAATCAGGAGCGGGTTTATCAGTAAGGACAGGGGCTGTGTGATGAGAAAGCCGCTGTGCGCCTGTGCAGCCCTGAAGCCACATGACAGCTGGTTCCTCTTCTCAAGTACATGCTGGTTTCTTAACTACTTAAATTTGCTTCAGTGAAATCTAGACCAGCTTATGATTTATGGAGACATTCAGATCTATTTCTGATTCCACCACTGTGATTGCTCTGCAGACCCATTATGAGTTAAACCTTCAAAGTCTGAGTGCTGCTGAATCCTGATGAGATGAATCTTCATTTTGCAATTATTTCTTTGCCCCAATGTGTAGCAATAACAAATCTTGATCTCTTTAATGGTAGCAAATTTTTGTTTATGGAAAGTTATTCACTGCTTACTGTTTTTATATTCAGTATAATTGAGATGAAAGACTTTGTATATAGAATTACATTCCCCTGAGATTATTCAAGATAATGGTTTATAGGTAATTTAGACATTAGACTTGTAGCTTAAACAAGAAATTATTTAATGTGATCTGTGTAATGTGGCAGTTTTAGGTAAATACAGTGTTTCAAAATCTTTGTTTTACATTTTCCTTTGTCACTTTAATGCCAATCCTATTTATGGATGTTATTCTACAGTAGATACTAGTGTATTTAAATATTTTATGGGTGCTATTATTATCCTGCCATGGAATGATTAGTATTCTGTATGTCTTTGGAAAAGTATTTTCTGAAGCATCTTCCAGTCTTTGGTGTTTTTTTGTATAAATTATAAATTAGAAAATAGTTATGTATTTATTGTCTGCAAGAAAATGCAGATTGTAATTTTACATCATCATCAGTTCATTTTTTTCTTGTTAATCGTGCTGAGCTTAAACTTCCTATTTATTGACCTAAGTAGGTGAAATAAATAAGTGCATTTAAGAATTAGGTTATTCTTGAAATACAATTGCAATATATAAAATATATTAACTTTTAGCAGCTGTGCACCTCTCTGAACTTCAGTCATCCCTCAGTAGTCAAAGCAAATTTCTCTTCAGTTGCCCCTTTTTGGACAGTGGTTGTTTTCCAAGGTGAAATTGATTATGCTTGGTATCACAAATGTCATTTTATGTGTCTGTGATGTTGTCAAAAAGAAGAATCTTTAATCTATAATGTTGACACAATAAAATTGCAACAAAGCCTGCTTTAATAGCATAGTTACCTAACGTTTGTTGTAACAAGTGCAACAATGCACTATGACAGAGTCTGATTAAAAACATTGATCAATCCCATTTCTCTGTGGACAGTCATGGGAATTTACTGAAACACCTCACATTTCTTATTTCTGATTTTTCTGGAGGGAAACTGTGCCAGGAAAAAATTGGTCAATGTAACTGTATTTGCAAAATTACTGTGAAATTTATTGGAATTGATGGATAAAAACAAAACGAAATCCTTTTCTAGATATTTTTTTGCTCTTTTGTGTCACTTCCAATACACAAGTGCTTAGGAGAACAATTTATTTGATTAACACATTCGTTTTTTCCTAATCCAGGGCCATTATCTTCCATATTAGGAAAAAAACATACACATGAAAAAAAATCGCTTAAAATTTACCTGAGATACTGTGTTTGTAACCGAAAAGGTTCTCTTTTCTGTTGATTCTGCCTTTTCCTTTTTCTGTCCACTCCCTATTGCCTGCCAGAAGGGATTAATTCTCTCCCCCATGTCTGCACATGAATCAGACTGGGCTCTACTTTACTCTGAAGTCTATTGTGCAGAGTGATGTTCAGATAACTCTAAGTAATTACATGAAATATTTTAACAATACGCAGTGTAGTAATTCATTTTTACAAATCAATGCATTAAATATTGTTGGATAGTTGCTGACATGGCAATATTTTGAAAGAAAATTGATTTGTTTATTGATGTCCCTTTTGTCTGTATGTTCCTCTTACTTTATATGTCTTCCTCCTTTGCTAGTGTCTGTGTAAAGAGTCCCAGTTTAAGTTTATGCATTCATTCTGAGGCCAAAAGAGAAGCTGAGGGAAATTCAGTGACAGGAGAAGGATTGAATTGAAGGCTTCTGAGCTCTAGCCATGACCAATCATGCTTTCTTTTTCATTTCCTAAAGTGTTTCAAATAGGATAGGGAACCATGTAATTTTAAATGCTTGAATTTTACGATACATTTAATATATTTTCTGTGATACCTTTTTTCCTTAAGGTTGCTCTCTTTATCTCCTGTCCCAGGATAGGTGCACAGAGTGATTTTGCCTTGAGATGGAAGGTTGGTCACAAGTCTTTATGCTCCATGGATATAGGGGGGCAAGAGACACTATGGCTTGATAAGGAAGACTGCTTTTATATGAAGGATAAAACCCCAGTGCTGACAGAGCTGTGTGGGGACGCCCTATGGGCCCTGCGGTGTGATGGGGTGATGCAGTACCTGTGTCACGGATGGAAGTGACTAAAGCAGCTCTGTTGCCCTGGGTTTTATGGGGAATTCAGATATCCCGCCTCTGCCCGTGCTATCTCTGTAGAGCAGTTTTTTGGTCTCCCTATGACAATAGTGTATTTCACCCTGAGATAGCTATCGAGATGCTTTCATGTGCTCTGAGGTTTAAACTGGTGCGGGACATTGTTGCTTGAGAAATTATGCATTATTATTTCTGTTAGGTTCAGCGAAGTACTTGATAAAAGGTTTGCTCAAGAGAGCATCTCCATGGCTGCTGCTTCTTTCTTTTAAGCTGAAGAAGCCATGTCACTGAGAAAAAAAAGAACCTTTTGTAAAAAGATACAAAAGCTGGTGATGTCTGTGTAACCAGCTGTGCTTGGTCAGGTTAAATTTATTATTATCAATGAACTGGTTCTTCATAAAGCTCGACTGACAAACAAGTGACTACTGTGGAAAAGGACTGAAAATGTGGTTATATGAACTGATTAGAAACAAGGACATGAATCCATTTGTTACTCTTAGTTGTTACTATCTTTTAATGACCTCTAAAAACAATATTCCTATGGATGAAAACTAATCTTTTATTCTTTTTGCCTTGCTGTTCCTATAACAACATCATTATACCTACTTCTTGATGAATGACCTGCTGTTTTTCAGACACAGTGATGACAAGAAAAAAATGCTTTTCTTGTCTTTAGGAAGAATACAAAAAACTATGCTACTATATGATCGTCCAGCTGAAATACCATCATCCAAGAACTCCAGGGTTTATTCAGGTGTACTCCCCATATCCATCTGGTATTAGCTCTGTGAAGGAATATACTGTTCTGCTGAAGTTCTTCTTGCTTACACAGAGCAGAATCTGACACCTAGGTTTTGGGATTGCACTGAGTGCAATGAATTCAATGAATTTCTATTTATTGTCTGAGTGCTGTTTCTGAAAGCAAAGCTGTATTGCAGTGCTGTTGAGCAGTCACTTTCTCCCCCACTGTGCTGCTCTGCATTACATTTTCCACCTTCTGCCTCCTTCCAGGGGAGACTTTACAGATGCTGCCCTGTTTGCTTCTTCCTTGTTTCAGGAGGAATACTAGGACTGATGTAGCTGAAAGCACTATGAGACATAGCAAGGAAGCTGGTATGTGATGAGTGATGTTGCTCCGAGGTGGTAGCTTCTGAATTGTTCTTTCTTCTGCTCTTTCTCAGGGTGAACAGGGAATTAACCACGTGAAAGATGTGCTTAATTTCCTTCCGGTATTTTCCATCAGGAATCTTAGAGCTCAAGCTTGTTTTATTCCTTTTGGGATGCTGGTTGAGCATATGGAAGCTTTTTGTAAAACTTGTGGTATCTTATGTTTTATTCTTGTTTAGTATTAATTTATTTAGGATTGTGGAATTTGCTGCCTTAATGAAGTTTTAAAAGGAAAATCAGAAATTCAGCTGACTAACAAAAAGGAGGACTTTCCACCCATATGAATGATATTAAAAGTAATAGTCACTGTTAAAAAAAGCTACACTTTATTTCAAAAAGCTTTTTCTCTCTCTTATGTTAAAATGGCTTTTATGAGTGCTAACACCAAAAATGGCTAGAAGATTAAAAAAATAACTACTTACCCTGAAACAAAAGCAAGCAGAGATGTGATCTGCAGAGCTTTTAGTACTGGATGACTCCTGGCTATGGACTGCAGCTTTAAAAGGAAGGATGTCTGTTCCCCTCATTGCTGAGGCAGTAAAGGGTTTATGTTTAGATGTGAGTAAGAGCCCCCATACTGTACAATGGAGATCTTACTTTTCTTGCGCTCATTTTACTGCCGTTTCTCTTGTGATCCTCCAGCTTCTCACTTGCATTCATTCTGTGATTGAGCTGGGACATAGAAGTGGTTTGGTTTTTGTTGGTTTTTTTTCTCTGCATAGCTTTATTTTACTTTTTTAGCATTCACATAGTTACTAGTGTTACAAGTAGGGTGGGGAAAGGAAAGCATGTTTCTGACAAGGCCACTGGCCTTGTTTTTATTTGATGGAACTCATACCTAAAATCAGATCTGTCACTGATCTCAGCACTTTACTTAAAGCTGCCTGGGTTTCTTTACCGCTGTTTTCATCCTCAGAATTGTAAATCAATACCCTTTGATCTAAACATAAAAGCCTGGGAAGCTTATGTTGAGGTTATCTTCCCTTGTGCCTCACTTCATTCAGGTCTACTGCTAAATCTGGTCTAAGGAAATCAAAAGCAATACTGAATTGACATTTAATAGCTCTCTTCAAGACTGCCAGAAAGTATCTCAGAAAGTTTGTTTAAAACAAACTCTGCATTGTACTGGTCTATTTTTAGTACTCTGCTTAGCATATGCAAGTAGCTTTTTGAAAGAAGTGCATAAAATCTGAACTAGGAGCTCTAAATGCTTCTGCCTTAATTGAAATTGAATTTTCTGAGGAATAATAATAAAAAAAAAATTCAACAGAATATGGAAGAGGAAGATTTCTTTTTGAAGAATTCTGAGGAACAGATGTGTTTTGTCAACTGTACCAATTCTGACCATATGGCGTAAACTGTAACTAAACTAAAACAGAGTTGCCTCTAGTTTTTGCAAAAATCAATTTTTAAGTTTTTCAGTGTCTTTTTAGTTCACTTCTACAGACTGGTACCAAATCATGTGTCTCTTTTAGTTGCTTTAGCATGGTAAGAATTAGTGGTTTTTTCCAAGGTACCAGGAGTCCTAATGTCTATTAATCAGCTGTTACAAACCTGTGCTTTCATTTAATTGATTCTATAAGGCAATAATGAGGTTTGTATTCAGAATTTTGCAACATACTGGAAAATTAAATTATGTAAGGGAAACATAAAATTGCTGTTTTGGTTGAGTTTAAAATAAATAACAACACCTCTGCCAGTTGGACTAAACTGAGGAGACTTCTTGAAAAAGCAAAGCTTTTTCCTGTGTAACTTGTGTTATAATGTAGTGACTTAGCCATTAGATAACTCACGCCTTCAGCATTTGAGCAGTGAGTGCTCCTGCGTGTGGGATCTCAGCTCCTAGGACAGAAGGATACCTTGTTTCTGCTCGTTTGCCGAATAGGGGCGGCTCATCCCTTACAAATGGTTTGTTTGTGACACTTTCCTTATATTTCAACTGGAAAAGCTTCGATATGGCCTGCAGTGATAACAGCTTATCCTGAGGAATGTGGATATATGGGAAAAAATTTTACTCACACAAAAGGAAACTAGTGGCACGCTAGTGAAGCCTAGCGTTTACTCAAGATTTATCTCAGTATAACTGAAGGCTAGTTTTAACCTACTGTTTTATGCTTTTGGACTTTTATTCCTTAAAAAATAATACTTCTTAGATGTGACATAGGTTTCTGTTTGCTACTTCAGGTAGAATTTAAGTTCTAATTTAAGAATTCTAATTTAATTAGAGGATAAATGCTTTGACAAAACTTCTCATGGAGAAAAGTCAATGAAATTACGCTGGGGAAAGTAAGATTGAAATTTAATGAACAACTGTTGCAAATACATTTTCTTATGTAAGTCCTACAGGTAATATCTGATTTCTGCTGCAAAACATGTATTAATGAAGCTTGGTAGAAATGTGATTTAAAAGTATTAACCTACGTGGGGAGAAAAAAAGTTATTTTGGTTAATTGCACCTTTGCAACTGAAATTTACTGAGAAGCATGGAAATGTAACATACATATAGAGATGGTTAGGTTTTGTACTCTCAACAATGGTGTAGAAATTACTTACCATTTAAAGCAAAAATAATCAAATATTTCTGAGATAACCTAAATTTTGTATACTCAATATCGGCAGGAATTAAAAATACTCAAAATAATTTTGCCTGAAATTGTTAGTCCAGTGTTCAACTTTCATTCCAAATTAGAACAACCAGAGTTCTAAAACATCCTAATAAAGATTTGCCTGGTTTTTATTTTATTATCTTCTAAATCTATATAAAATAAACACAAAGGGAATTTTAGATATTTTCTGTGTTTTATTTTGCAGACTTTTTATTGGGAACTAAAGCAGACATATTGATTAAATCTTGGCCTAAAACTCAACAGGTGTTCCCTGGCCTTCAAGGAACGAAGGTGTGTTTTACTGCCAAGAAATGTGTAGTGAACCATCACCACTCTCTATTTTCATAGGTTTTTCTTATATAATCTTAGGATAAATGCTTTGAAAAACACAAGGAGAAAGAAAAAAATCCAGAAATAAATACATTGTATTTTCAAGTTGCATGTGTATTTAATGTGATTGTGTTACAACAGAAAAATCTACTTTGCTTCTTCCTGTTTCCAAAGGAATGGTGACATTCTGTTTGATTTTAATCTTAGCAGTGATGTGAACACTGAGTGTTTCTCTGTGACAGGTCTGTGGATTAAACCAGCCAATAAAGCAGGGAGGTGGGTTAGTTGACTTTTTCTCTTTGCATGAATGCAATTTAAAAATACAGTGGTTTTCAAAATGTCATTTCCTGATTACTGCCCAGTTATATTAACATCACTGCGGTGTGTACTTGCTGTTTCTACTGAATACATATATATATTAGGATTCAATAAATTGGGCAGTGTTTCATTGCACCTTTGTGTATGCATTGTAATAAGAGCAGGGTGTTGCATGGCAGAAGTGCAAATGTCAGTACAGGTAGTATGAAATACAGTAAGAATGATAAGAAGGTGAATACCAGTATGTGTGATAGTTCTTATCACAGAACTAAGGTGCTAAAGCTGACCATGAGAACCTGTCTGTGTGATTGCTTTTCAGCCTAGCAGATTGGTATGAACACCCTTAGCTGACACTTTCATGTAGCTCAGATGTCAGTGATTGTCACAACTTTCATATAAATTTGGATAAAACTTGCCATAACTTCTGCATTTTATTTTTTAATTATCAGTGTTCATTACCCAATTAGGTGGAATTACAATATTATTTCATTTGGTAATGTATTTCTGCTAATTAAATTTTTATGTTTATATCAAAATAGCTGAAATAAATTTCAGTAATTTTCAATTTATTTCTACTCCTCTGGAATCTAACAATGAAAATTAAAGTTTTGTCCTTCCTATTAAATATATATGGGGCATAGATAAAGGACAGGAGCTGCTATTTCTTTCAGGTATTTCTAACTGTGGCATCATTCTGCTGCTGTTATATAGAAGCTGGCCTCTTAAGCCATTTTCAATGTCAGGGATGCTGAATTTCTTTAAAGTGGTGGCAGTGAACACCTGAAGTATTGCTACAGATGTTGATCGCTGTTCACTGTTGGAAGAGGAGAGTCTGGAGAACATTTTGAACAGTTTTGATTTATAGTGAAATTTCCAATCTGTCTTCTGAATTATCATCATTCCAGAGTAAAAGTGATACTTTGATTTCTCATGTTAATCATCATCACACAGTGTGGGAAAACGAACTATACATACTGATAAGAGAGAGATGCATGGGGGAATCTGTGCAGTTCTCAAATCCTAAAATATTCTGCACTGAAATGTCTCATTGCTTCTCTTAATAGTCACTTTTTCTCTTGCTGCTCCCTTCACATGGGTTCCTATACCACTGTCCATGAAAGAGGAAAATATCTAAGACAGAACTGTGAGATAAAAGTGCAAAAATTCTCAAATAGTTTTGTTCTCATTTATCAGTCTGAAATAACAAGTGATAGAAGAGGAGGGAATTTAAAAGCTTTTCTGTCTCCTTTTAATAGATTAACCCAGGGACTTCACATTAATTTAAAGTAAGAGTTTTATCACCTAATTTGCTCTTCCTACCAGCTGGGCATCTAGTCAGAACTAAGTGCTTAGGACAACCTCGGAGGCTTTGAGTCGCTCTAGGTGCTACTCCACCACTCTGAGGTGCCAGTCAAAACCAGAATGTGTCAATGCCCAGAGGGAGCTCTCACCGCTGCTTGTGATGGGAACCCTCAGAGCTGGGGACCACAAGCTGCCTGATTGCTTGATGCCTAATGCTAGATGAGATCAAATTTACCTGGGGAGTTCAAGTGAAGTCTTTAGCCAACCTGTTGTTTATAACTGTTCTTTCTACCTGAAAATGATTTTCTGGTACAAAATGTACCTAAGCAGACACTTCAGGAGTGTGTGTATCTGTTTGTCTATCTCTCTAGATGCCTTATTTGTTTTACTGGTGTACTTGGAAATTCCAGAAGTTCCTCAGATATTTATTTATTGGAACCAATTATACATCCTGACATATTAATCAATATTCCCATTGTATTCATAGGACCATGTTGTCCAGACTATCAATGCCTAACTGTCCCTCCCCACCAACATAATTCTCATGGTTTTCCTCTTCTCTGCATAATGTAGTGGAGTTTGTAGGGTTTGTGAAGCCTTTCCATGGCTGGTAGGATGTTCAGCTAACAGGAAAAGTTTGTAACTCTTATGATCCCAACTCTACAGCAAGGCATTTTTGTCAGTGGTAGTAGGTGATAGGTGTTTTCCAGCTTTCCTAAGAAAAGAGAGGAATAGCTTTTCAAAAAATTGAAAAATAAAATTTTATTGGGAGTTGTTTTGGAGAGGTTAATGGTTAAATATGTTTGGATGCTTGAGAAATAACCTTTAATCATCTTGGATACCATGTTATGTGGAAGGTAGTAAATTGTGTGCTTTTAGTAGGTGGGAAAGTAATGTAAAACTTTTTTAAAAATTATTAATTTGTTGTCTTTCCTGTTTGAATTTTGAATGCTATTGAAAGCAAAGGAAAAACATAAATTGCTATATAGTTTCTTCCTGAAGAATTAAAAAGGTGTTTTTTGAATTTTTTGGCTCTTAAACTGCAGTAGCTACACAGTAATGGATGGTTGCATAATAGCAATAACAGCTAGCCTGAAGTTTACTGATGAATATATTTTACATGGTAGCGTTTCAAGCTGAAAGACGAGATCTAATATATAATCTTTATGCATACCTACACATAAATGCATAATACATGTATATGTATAAGCTCAGTTAAGAGACAGTAATTTTAAACTGTTGAGAAATTCTTTAATATGACTGATTCATTCCTGTTTTATATGAGCAAAGCCACACTGTCTGAAACAGCAAAATCTAAAAATCTCACAGACTTTTAGCGAGAACCCCTCTTGTCTTGCTTCCCCCACCACTCGCTTTCCTAGGAACATAGACAGCAGCCTGTCCATGACAAGGAGTAGCTCGCTCCACATTTTCCCAGCAATGACAGCATCCCTGACTGCTTCTTTCCTCAGAATCTGACACTTCCTAAACACAATTTTGTCTTTTCTTGAATGAAGTTCCCAAATCTTTATTCAGAAACAGTCTTCTGACATCCAATGACCTTTTCATTTTCCCATAAGTGAAGTGGGACTCTTAAGATGATTCTTCCTATTGTCATAGATATTTTATTATTATTTGTAATATTTATACTTTTTGATGGAACAAGTCGCAGTTCTGTTTGAAGGAATTACTGCATAAATTCAAAAAGCAGCTATATTCCTGCTTACTACACAGAAATCCAGTGCTTCCAGTGATGTTCTGACAATGGGTATGAGAGTAGGAATTAGTAGAGCTGAAATGTTCAATGAGGTAAATAGACCAATGCAAATCTCAAGGGCTTCTGAAATACAAAATATGCGAGCATGATTTTGAGAATGTGTGTTACGTTGCTGCTTCCTCTCACACCATACACCAGGCATCTCTTTCCTCTCTTCAGCTTCTAAAAATCAATTTGATGTGACTGCTTCCAGTTTGAAATTAGAATGATTTAATCTGTGATACAGGAAAAATCTCTCTCCATGGAAAAGGCCCAAATGGGAAATCTAATGATAGCATATTCCCCAAGGAAAGCTGCCACCTTAGACTGTGTCCCTGTAGGAGGGGAAGTGAACAGCTGCAATATTTCTTGGATAAAATGTGTGTGTGCATGTGTATGGTGACATGACACAATGCTTTGTGACAGCTCATTTTATTCTGGGTTCTTCACATGACAGATGAAATGATTTCTGTAATTATTCTTAGGTATAAGACCCAAAGTCAGTTCTGTTAATACTTGGACTGTTTGGCATAAAATACATTTAGGTATCTCATTTAAACATCCCTCTGGAAAAAAGGCTCTGGAAATCAGAAGTGATTGAGTGGATGAGCTGCAACTGTATTGCTTCTAGGCCCAGTAAAAAGGCAAGTGTAAGGGGCTGATTTTCATTTCAAATGTTTCATTTGAGGTGAAGTTTCATCCCAAGGCTTACATAACTAGACTAGCTTTTCTTGTAGTTGAATTAGCTCTTGTTTTACCTTTAAGTTAAATGGAGATCATTGCAATTTTATGCTAAGGACTAGGAAAAATTTAAATATATCCTTGCTTTAGAACAAAAATGTACATTAACCATAACCGATGATAAAATACTACTTGTCATTACAAGTCTTTATCACTGTTTAGGATTAGAAATAGATTAATTGTATAATTTGACATACTGATAAGGAAATTATTGTACATGTATCTATGCCTTATTTTAAAATAATTGATAGATCTATGGTTTAATGTGAATGTAGAATATTTTAAAAACACATACAACAATTAGTAAACTAAGTAAGAAAAATATATGTAATGTCCCAAAGCTTAAAGAAGATTCATTGTGTCTGTATTTGTTGTGTAGCAATAATACAATTTTTATTATTCATTTGGAGAAAATACTGATGAACTTTGGTGAAAATTCTTTTATCTTTCTGAACATTAGGTGGGATTTTGTCGTGCATTTTTAGGTTTCCAGCTGGGCTGGTTTGCTTTCATTCATGATTGAAGTCAGTTGCTGTGTTTCCAGGATAGCTGAAAGGTTGAACCTACCTCAATGATATATAAGGTCTACAGAATAAGAGTTTTGCCACTCACATGTTTAAGAGAGAGGGAATATGTCCAGAAAAATTCACTTAAATCATCTATCAAAGGTGTCAGGGCAGCTGGTGGCTTTTATTTCTCAGGAAAGCAGAGAGAGATGGAAGGGCACGAGGGGAGCTTTTGTTGATTGCTTTCTGGGAAAATTATTCTATGAGTTACTTTTGCAAAGAATGTAATTTGCCTGAGGTATAGCAGGAATAGTATGAAAAGCTCTGGGAGAAATAGTTCCCTGACTGGTTTTTTTCAATATGAAATGATGGTGTTCTCTCAGAACAGAACTATTTCAGCTGCACAAGTTTCACTAGAGATGGGTGTGACTTGATGTGTTTGATAATGCTGCAGGTAACTTTTGAAAGATCTACTGGAAGGAAAAAATGGAAATTGGGAAGAAGAGAGATTTTTCTTCTCAATGGACTGTTCATGTAATGACAAAGAAGGCAAATAATTAATTGTGGGATATAATGCCCTGTCTGACAAGGCTCCTTTCTTTCCCGTTTCTGTGATGAAAGCCTTGGAAATGCATGAGTGCATGTTATGATGTTTTTAACCTGTAATGTAATGTTGACTATTTTAAGATCTGAAAGCAAAAGCATTGTCCTCAAAATTGATACTGAGACTTGTACAACTCTGCACATCAAATTCTGTGTATATGACTGCCCATCTGTGATTCAGATATAGGCTCATCTCCCACAAGTGAAAACAGTTTGAAATAAAAAAAATTTAAGAAATAAAAATGTCAGTTTAGAAATTATATTATTTTACTAATCTGTCTAATACTTACAATTTTTCAGTATTACAGGGATCTGATAAGTGAATTGAACTTGAAATTGAAGTTTATATAAATGTTTGTGGAAGACAAGTCTTTTTTATTTAGGGAAGAAAAGCAATTTTTAAGAAGATAAAACACAAAAAGGAAAAAGAACTCAGTGTTCCTGCATGTGACAGGTGAAAGGTCTAAAGTCTGAGGAAATTGGATGTCACTCAGTTACTATCAATCCTCATTGCTCACGGTCACACTGCAGAAAAACATAGTTAATTTTTTCAGAGTTGCAGAGTCTTACTGTGCAGCCACACACTGACATCATTTCACACTGGTGTTAATGTACAATATTTGTAAAACAATCTTGTTGCTGGAAAACATTGCTTCAGTAGTCAGTGATGGAGTCATGTTCTGAATTTAATTTTGATACACTGTATTGTTTCTTAAGGTAATTGCAGGCTGTATACGTATTTTTGTGTTCAAAATTCATGAATGTATTTACAAGAGGTGAATTGTTTTTTTTTTCCTCCCGACTTAGAAGAGAACCATACAATTTGAAGTTCACAAAGACAGCAATCAAGAAGCCAGCAAAACTACATATGAAAAACTGCTCTGTGGTGAGTAAACTGAGGCTTTCATACATTGCGCTTCTTGTGTGAAGACTCTGTGGCACATTTCTCAAATAAGTAGAAATTACAAAGTATCAGTAATTGATTGAAACCTCAAAGAATTACTCTTACAAAATTAGTCCTAAAAATGAAATATTTATTATTGTTTTGCTACTCTAGCTAAAGTATTCCATTCTAGTGCAGATCTTTATTTTTCTTGTGGTTTGATCAATATTGTCACATTTTACTGTATTTTTTTATATCTAATGCTATATATTGTAGTTTCCTCCAAGAATTTCTGTAGCTGATACCATGAAGCACTTTTGATGGCTAAGAAATCTCCTAATTCTTGACAAGCTTGCATGTGAACATCCCGTTGGTGCTCTGTTTGCAGTCTTGTGCTGTGGAGTGGCACTTGAGGCATTGGCTGTGCAGGGACCTCATCTGTTCTGGTCACAGGCAGCAAAGAGAAAAAGCCCATTTTTGCCGAAATTGGCTCAGTTCTTGCTGGACACTGTAATGTGGCTAGCGTGAGGATGCTCCTTGGGGCAGCCCATGGCCAAACAGCTGAGAGAGAAGTGCTGCAGGCAGGACAGGATACTTCCCACAGGGCTCAGCCCTTGGAGACAGCTGGTAATGCAAAGTGTTACCTGAGCTGAGTGCAGGGGTTCCAACACTGCTCCTTTGTCTCCTGCTGTGCACAGTCACCACTTCTCTAGAAAAGCAAAACCCAAGTATCTATAAGTGATTGTGAAAATACTGAGTTTTGTTCCTGTGAATTTACTCTTTTTGGGGGGCTGACTGTGCAGAAGAATAAATAAAAAGGAAACTAAAATTTAGGAACTTTTTTTTCAAAAGCATGGATAACTTTGTTTAGTGGAATAAATGGAAATGCATTAATCTGAAAATTATTTGGCATGCTGACACCGCATTTTATAGCTGATAAATTATTTTAAGGATCTCTTGATAGTTGCAGAGAAAAAAACCTCCAAAAAATTCCAGTGACATTTCCATGCTTAAATACTTTTGAAACAATACAATCAGTGGTTAGTAAGAAAATGATGGCTGGAAAAACTGTTGCCCAAGTGAAGACATTTTCCTAATTCTCCTTCAAAAAAGAAAGCAAGGTTGGAGCTGCAGTGGTTTTCTAGAACATACAGAACTTGTCTTAATGGATTAGCCACACTCTCTTGTGTGGTTTTTCTCCCTTGTAACTGTGCAGGAAAATGTGTTTGCTACGCAGAAGCACTGAGTGACTACCTCCCTTCCCCAGGGAAAAGCAAAAAGACTTTACAGCACAGTAGATTTTGCTCTTTAGTAATTGTAATGAACCACAGAGAGCTTGTCAGTAAAAATTATGTGTGTGTGTATATATATATATATATATATACACATATAAAACACACACATCTTGTTATTGTATGTATATAGTATTTATATTTGCTGCACATATGGATATGTTTAGTAAATGCATGTGTACTTATATTATATGTATGTACAGCTATATATGCACACGTGTGAGAGAAATCAGAAAGTTGTCTTTAATCTCTGTGGAAGAAATACAAGATAGTGCTGTATTTCCAATGTGTCTCTGGGGAGTATCACTTAGCATGATTGTTCGCTAGTAACGACTCTCCAGTGTTTGCTCACTTCAAGTAAAGGTAATACTGTTAGATCTATTACACTCTTTAGATCCATTACACTCTTTCCTGTGTTCTTTATTTTCTGCCCAAAGTTTGTTGTCCCATCCAAAAAGCCTTTAGCTGGTACTTTCTGAATGCATTTGCACTCGGTTCAAAGGGTTTCGTATTTCTCTGGCAATGGTGCCTAAAATAAAGAGATCCAACACACCTTGTGATTGAGCACACTGCCAGCGTAACAGATGGATGTGATTGCTGGCAGCCAAGAAGCCTTATGAAATATGGGTGTCAAATGGTTAGAGACAGCATTTTAAAATCAAAAATATATGTTAGATTCTCTGGGTTTATACACATGGTGGAGCATAGTCTAATCAGGTTGACTAAGTTATTTTAAATTTTAAACTATAATTCTTCAATGTATAGTTTGAGGGTTACTTGCATAACCTTCAGCTGTTATCTTTTTTATCATATTTTGCCCTGAAAAATAATTGTGTTAGGGAATAAGGTCAAAGGACTAATACCTGGGCTGACTCCTTAGACTACATTGTGTGTGATGTGATACGATATCAGTATCATGTCATATATCCTGATCCTTTGCACACATCTAGATCATGTAGAATTCAGTGCAGGGAATTATTTACTTTTCTCTTTTAATATCACATGTTGCTACATTTTCTACTTTTATTATTTTAGTTTAATTATGCTGAGGTGGGGTGACATTTTTGAGATATAACTGGCCTATTACTCTTTTTCCTTCCTTTTCTGTTCCACATGGAGAGAAAATATTTACAGGTAGAAAACAGGGACAGTTAGGTATTTAGAAGATCCCACTGGATTCTTGTCTATATCCCTTAGTTCATAATTACCTTTGAAATGAACCAATTAAATAATGTTAAACTGTACTGATTTTTGTTGGGGTTTTGTGACCCAAAATCAAGTAAGTGATTTAAATCATTTACCCATAATAATAAACAGTAGACTTCCTTTTCTTGAAAAATGTTTGGTTATCTTGTTGAGTATGAAATGCATACTCAAAATACTTGGGATCCTCTGGTTCGTTACACTGCTCAGCATAATCCCATAAAACCAAGTTCTTGCCTTATTTGTTAACATGGTAACATGTCTTTCTGTTAATTTAATTCTAAGAGAGCTGTCTGTATCGGAAGGTGAGGGGTGCTTTGGAATGTGGGAACTTGTGGTGTGTCATTTATTGTGTTCACATCCAGATAAATTAGAGGGAATTTTTTTATGAAGGAATAGAAACAAGGTGTTCTGCAAAGAAGATTCACAGCTTATAAAATCACTGTAATGTGATAAATTAGCACATTAAATCTAATCCCATTAATCAATGTTAAGCTAAACACAGATAGTTCTACTTCATATTTAAAATTAATGTCTGAGGATATATTTTAAACCTGAGATAGTTTCATTTCAGAAACTATCAGTATTATCCTCTGAAATCCAAAGCACTATTAAAGAGATAGGCAAGCCAGTAGATAGCAGGTTGAAGAGTCATTCAAAGCGGGCAGTTCCATATTCTTATCACAAATGTGCTGAAATGACAATAGAGAATGTCATGAGGAATTTAATGCAATTTCCTTCATGTTAAGGTTCAAGAAGGCTTCTGAGTTTGCATTTATTCTGGTTCTCAAGCATACTTAGGATGCCTGGAGATGAGAAATCACAAATGCTTAAGACTACAGGAATATAAAGTACAAAGAGAGATAGAATAACTTATAATGCAATGTTGATGTTTCTGACTTTAAAACACCATCATGCCAACCCACCTTTTTTTCCACATTATATTAAAAATAAAAGACATGTATTAGTTCACAAGAGAGTTTTACTTTAATTCAGGTTTCGTATTATGCTTATTCTACAGCTGCCTAGATATTTTCATACCAGAATATGATAATTAAATTATATACTCGATGAAAGTGTATACTCAGCATTTTGAAAAATAATGAATGTTATAGCCATCCAAACTGGCAGATTTTAAGACGACATAGTAGAAAAATGTCACCAATGTCCATGTAGTCATGTATATTTGTAAGATTCTTGTCTATTCTGTAAAGTCCAGTTCTAGGATGTTTTCATATTAGACTTGAACCATAAAACCCCCACATAATTTGTAATCACGTGTTTGTTACTAGAGGCTCAGCCTGTCCTTCTTCTTCAAATATACAGAGAATTAGAGTTCCCTGTGGGAACAAGAGAGGTCACCCTCAAACTGAGAAAGTAGTGACAGTACGTATCAGTGTAGGCATCTGTACCCTGAGGATACTGGGGAGGGTCATTACCAGGAAGAAAACTCATCCTGTGCGTTTCCAGGGCTGGCTGCCGCTAGCGAGCACCGGCACTTGCCCTGAGAACTAGGGTAAGGTATTGGACAGCTCCAGAAGTCAGGCCAGCCTGTGGCTGCAGGCTTTAGGAGCAGTATGCCTGCCGATGCCGTTGTAAAAATCTTTCAGGAAGTCAAGGAAAGGCTTTCAGACTTGTTCCTTGGCAAATGCCTTCAATTGAGTTTTTGCAGTGAAACAACTCTACTGCATTTCAGCTATAGCTCTTTTCAGTGCTGGCCAATGTGCACACTATTTTCAGATGTACTGCGACAGCATATGCTCCCTGTCTTACTGAAATAATTTTATTTGATTGCAAGAAAAGCAGCAGAAAAGAGAAGGTTGAAATGGTGTTCTTTTTGGAAGTGGCAGAGCAGTATGTCAGTGTTCTGTAGAATGCCGTCTCTCAAATGAAAGTAAATGAGAGTTTGATTTTTCCCATCTCCTATAACAAAGCACAGTTTGCTTAAGTAAGAAAATAATTTATATTAGTTTATGTATTTTCAACACAGCTTTTAGGAGGTGGGTCAAAATGTGCTAATTCTAGTTGAAAGGTTGAGGCTGCATCAGCAGAGATTAAAATCCTGAGATGCATCTTTTAATTCATGGTACTGACAGATGAAGTGAAGAAAGGAAGTGCTGGTGTAAAGCGGTGCAGGGCAGTGCATGGGATATGGATGGAATTCAGAGGGAGCCATAGATTCCAAAGGTGCTGCCAGGTTAAGCTAGGGACTCATGATGACAGGCAGCCCCAGCACTGCAGTCAGTGACTTCTGTGGCTGGGCAGGGACACAGTAAAGGGAAGAAAAGATTCAGACTAATGGAGAGTGAGGTGCAGTTCCAAAAATGCTGCTAAAGGCTAATTTTTATTACTAGAAAAAGTGTCTGGAGTAGATTTAATGTATGAACATTCTTTCTATCTATCTATCTATCTAGATATCTGTATCGATTTATATATCTCATAATATATGAACTGCAAATACAAATAAGCTAGAGTAAGGTGTGAATTGAGACAGGGGCCATTGATGCTACCCTAAGACCTGAAGCTGGCATATGCCTTCCTGAAACAACCTTTTAGGCTGGGGTGGGAAAGTATCACTAAACTATGGATAAGTGGTTAGAGCTGGGTTTGTGTTGAGGTTCAGGCAGCAGGGTCATCAAGTTAGAGAAAAGTTTACCTTGAAATGGCTTGGTATTGATGATGAGGGGTCACTGGCTGCTGGTGGGATGGGGGCTTGTGTGGGGTGAGGGATGGCATGTCCAGCTTGCCCAGCTTGATCCCAAAAGCTGGTGATAGCACTGACTACAGACTTCTGATGAGGCATTTTATGGCTGTAGGACGCTGAGAGGCCACAAGGTACTTCACTTCTTTTGACAGTCGTTCATCAAGGTGATGAATATTGTCTTGCACAGGGTTGTCTATTCTTTGCTAAATAAAGATATGACTGCTCAGACATACACGCTGCTATCCATTCATAACAGCTGTTTTGGCAATTACAGAAATTAAAGACATTTAGCTGTGATTCCCTACATGTAATACTAAGTTAACCCTTTTTTTAATCAGTAGATTTGCAAAAAGAAAATAAGGAAAAAGGCTGTAGAGCTGGGTGCTGCTACAAAAGGAGATCAGAAAGTAAAGAAAATTTAAAGAAATCGGGGGACAAGATAGAAATCAGGGATGACTCCTTCCTATTTGAAACCATTTTCTTTTTAGGGCTCCAATTTTGTAAATCACATTAGCATCTACTGAACCTTAATCACAGTAATAGTCCCTTTGATTTCAGTGTATTTACATGAATAAAGTTAGACGTGCAAAAATCTGCAAAAGTAAAATAAAGGTAGGCATGGTGGTAATATATTTACACACCTTCACCCAGTTATATTCTAATGTTGCGTGTCCAAATCCAAATGAAATAACACTCAGGAGCACCATGGTAGTGATAAGCATTCAAATTCTTAAGTTTCCCACTGGGATTTAAATTAGAATCTGATTTGCAGACATCAAGGCTACATTCTGAAGGCAAGTCAAGTCTTGCTGTAATTGTACTGGCTCAGATTTGTTTCCTAAACCACCTGTTTCTCTAGTTGTGCTTACTTTATGAAATAAAGCTTATGTTGGATGGGAAATGATCTGAAATGTTATGAAATATCCTCTGTATCTCTAAGCATTTAGGATGAAGACAAATTAACTGTTTCGAAAAAACAGAAGTACAGCAGGAGTAGAAATAAAAATTACATTGGGTGGGGCTTTTTCATTGGAAAATCTAACACATATTTAGTTGAGTTTTCCTGCAAGTTACCAACTACATTTATGCACCACTATTTCAGTGATTACTGCATGATTTTTTTCAGCAAAGGCTGTGTCTTCCCTTCTGGCTATTGCTGTACTTCCAGCTACCATCAGTGGAAAGTCTGCCCTGGAAAGTGTTCCAGATTTTCTCTGCTTTAACATTTACCAAAAGCTGGACAGTGCCAGTGGTTCAGCAGGAGAGATTCCTGCCTGGCTCTCTGGAATAGTCACACCACTTTGTGTCTTTCTGTGATCCCTTTCTCTCAGCCTTTCTCATTTCTGTTGATACTTATTCCTGGAAAAGACAGTCACTGGGATTTTGAGTGTTGAAAAAATTCACTTTTAGGTGTAGTGAGAGGCACATCAGCTACTTGAGCAGACCATAGGTGAGCTCCTGCCTTGCACTGGGGTACCCCATGACCAGTACCCTTCTGTCTGAGAGCTGTTGGGGGACACTGCTCAGACTGGGAGACTTCACAGAGCTTCATGGATTCTGAGGCCCTGAACTCTCTATGTCTCTCCAAGGGCTGATGCAGCCCATAACACTCAATCCCCACTGTTCATGGTCTCCATGTCCACCCCTCTTAAACCTACATTCTGGTTTCCAGAGAAAATAAATCTGTACATCAAGGTCAGGTTGAAGTCACACTGCCCTCACACCAGCAGCAGCCCCCAGCGTGCATCTGCCGGTGACTTTCTAAATGTTCCTGTCTTTGTTGGTAAGGGTGAAATCATCACCCTTTGGATTGATAGAAAACTTGGGATTTGTCCCAAGGAAACCAAGTTTTCCTGTCTTGATGTGGTAGCTATGATACTATAGTAACTAATTGTGATATGAGAGGTCCAGGTTCATTTTTCAGTTTTGACCAAAGATGTTCATCTTCCTGGCTTGTGGTTTTTGAGGATGCCTTAACCACAATGATGGGATAGACAAAAAGGGGCAAGGAAGACGGTGAGGAATCTTTCATACTTTGAAATTTTCCCCCAAATAGTGGTACGATGAAAAATTAGAAGCCAAACCCAGGAAATTAACATTTTAGAAATGTTTCTAAGCATGTCTAATCCTTTCTTATCCCTAGGAAGAGCATTATGAAAATGAATTCAAACTAGGAACAGCTTATGCTAATTAATTCAAGCTAGGCATATACATGAAAAGCTGCTGAGCAATGCTACTGAAATGGAGTTACATTCAGGTATTCAGGTCTTTGGAGACCTGTACAGTGAAAAACTGACGTTCCTTTCTGGTATGAGTAACTTCAGTGTTAAATGAAACTCCAGCTGAGATTTTAGAATAATTTGGGAACTGGGCTCAGAGTTTTCATGCAAATATTTCTGTAATTGCTTTTCTTGAACCTTGCCTTGTTTTTTCAAGTATTCTCTTCTAATACAGTGTGCAATTGTATAACTTCCTGTGACTCCAATTCAGAAGATTATTCCAAATAAAATAATAACTGAAAAAAATATTATAGCAATATCAATGCCAGTAAGGGCAGTGGGATCCACGCTATTCTGGATGGTATTGTTGAGCAATTTTCACTATAGTTTTATTCATAATACTGTGAAATCTATGAGAGTTCTGTTTTTAGCTTCACTGGGTGGTAAAACCCAGCCTATGACCCTCTACTTGAGCTATGGTAAAGATATCTGAATTCAAATAATTCCTGCAGCTGAAGTTATGTATTGAATGTTTTTGTGTTGTTACTTCTGGGTTATTGCATCTTTACTGGAAAGAGAGGCTTTTAAAATTGTACTGCCAAGCTAATTAAAAATAATGCAAAGAGTTGTCCTACCAGATTGATTTTGAACAAGAAAACAAAGTATGCTGATTATTACTGACTAACTGATAAGAAAGAGTCAATAACACACACATCCCCACACATTTTTAATGCTTAAGACTGAGGCTTAAATTGTAGTTTTTTTCTTGGAGGTTTCCTGGAGAACATTTGCTGAGGAACTTAAATTCTCACCATCTCTCTTGTATCAGTACAGGGAAGAGTTTGGGACTAATTTAGGCCTACATCCTTCACTCGTGAAATATTGTATCAGAAGTGTACTGGTCAGAGCTGATACCCAGGTTAAGTTAGACCAAATAAACAGCAAAACATGGATCTGTCATATTATAGTTCCCATTAACTTGTGTCATTTCATGGTGTGGGACTAACACTGATGAATCTCTTACGTAGTGTTTCTTTATGGTAAAATGTGATCTTTGTAAACACATCTTAAAGAAATGCCTTACATTCCAGTCTAATTAAAAACAACAGCTCTCCTAAGCAGGAAATGTTCCTATTGAAAGATCTAACTATTTTTCTACTTTTTAAGCGTGCTTCTCTGAAACACTGAATATTCTTCTCATATTCTTCTCAGGATAATAGCACAGTTAAGTGTGCAGATTCTTATTATCTTGACTATTTATATTCAAAACATTCAGAAACATGTCAAAAATTTGTTGCTTGGGGAGTATATACTTGGAACCTTTGAATTTTCAATGTCATTCATGATACATTGTATATGTCATAGGTTGGTGATATGGTAATATATCTTATACTGCTATTTAGATGCTTCCACTGAGGGATGTGAATTAATGTCTAATTCTGACCCTTGATAACATTGTTCAGACATTATTTAGTGCTGTAAGATGTGGGGAACAAGCTGATTTATGCAAAGGAGAGCCCTAGGGGATTAAACATGTTTTAGGCAGAGCTTGGGTCTTGTGCTGGACCTCAGCATGTGAGTGGATGTCACATTAAATAAATGTTAAATAAATAATTACAAAAAAACAGACCTTTTTCATGCTAGAAAGTCTTTAATCAAATTTCACTAACTTGGAATTTATTAAGATTCCAAAGGTTAGGGAACTTTTCCAGAAGATTAAGAGCTGGTAAGTGGACAAATATTTTATAATACATATATTGAAAAATCTCTCTTAGTTTGGAGAGCTGCAATAATTATAGCAGGCATTTGGTCCTATACAGTTCAGGAAAGTTGGTCTTTGGAATTATATTGGTATATAGCAATTGATTGACCATTCCATCTGTGGCTGGTAGGTTTAATGCTGTTATTAGAAAATAAATTCTACTATTCCTCTTGGAAGTGTGGCACCATGTGTGACACTTTAAAGTGGATTCGTATCCATGTGGTCATGTGGGACAGAACAGGAGGCGATCAGAGAGCAGTACCGGATTTGAGGGGTGGTAGCAAGCTTTATGTGTGCCTGCCTGCAGCAGCCAGGTGAACAGCGCGCTGCTGCGATGTGCCACACTCATCACCTTCCTTCTTATCACTTCCTTTGGGCTTTCTTATCTCCTAGAGCGCCTGTGCTTTAAACAAAGGCTCCTGCCAGCCTGTTTGCCTCTTGCTGTACGGATTCAGGGCACCTCCCAGCAGTTTGCTGCTCATTAGGATGGATCACCATGGTAGCAACTGGCAGCCAGATGAAGACTGAAAAGGTGAAGCTGACATTGGCTTAAGTTCCCTCGATTTTCTCATAGCAAACAGCAGCAAATAAAGGCAGTCTTCAAAGGGGCAGCACCCCATAGCCGTTTTCATCTCTGTGACCATGTGAGATCCACAGCATCGCGCCCAGAGCGAGTTTCCAGTCTGCACATCTGGGGATGCGCTCTGGGCTCCTCACCCTGAGCCTTCGGTGTGGCACAAGCCCGGAGGGAATGAACTGAGAAAGTCACAGCTTCATTTCTCACTGGTTTAATGAGCTTAGTGATAGACTTTGAAAGAGATCACTTGATTGATTTCTTGGCGAGCAGCCATTACAGAATTCCTCATTAGGATGTCTCTTTCAGTCTCTCCTAAATTGTGGTGATCAAACAGCCCAAGCCTGTCCAGGACTGAGAAGAAAAGATATCAACTTTTATATTTGTTTAGGACAGAGAAAAATGAGACATTTAGAATATACATTTGATTTATATCTAGGTACTGGTCGTTCTAATTCATATATTGTTTACATCCATGATTTTTGATGCTGCATGTGCAGTACAGCAAACTTTAAAAAGATGTTTTATTAAATTTTTTTCCTTTAAAAAGTTGGGGAGGGAATGGTATTTGGTAAAGTTACAAAGCATGGGATAAATAAGACCCAAACAAAGCCTTAAATTAGGTCTTTCTTTCTCCCCATTTTAAATTAAAATAAATATACATTAGAAGAAATAAAATATACCTGGATAATTTCATTTATTTGCATTCCCCTAAATGCTTCATATTTCACTATAGCACTGCAACCTAAGAGTTGAAAGTGCTATCCATAGTATAAGAAGACATCCACCAGCCAATTAAAAACATAGACCTGTGAAAATTGGGACATGTCAGCTATTTGAAAGTTTGCAACCTGTGCAAATATTACTCTAGCTCTCCCTGTTTGCCTGTGGGCAATTTGTTGAAGTTGCGCATAGTTGATTGTCTGGTTTGTTCAAGTGGGTTGTCTCTCTGTGGGGATGCAAAACTGCTAGCACCAGAGTTATAATATGAATGCTGACAAAAATATTGTAAACACGTATTTTCCGCTGCATTTATCCACCACTTAGGGGGAAGAAGTGGAATCCTGAGGTAAAGTAATTCTAAAAATTTTTGCAAATAATTTCTTATGTTAATTTAAACTTTATTGGACTGCTGTTCTTGTCCACAGAATGAATGGCTACCAAAGTGTGTAAAGCTCATGCAGGCAGAATTCAATCATTGTATCTCTGTCTTATACTCTTGCCTTGATACATTCCTTCCTCATTTACCCATTGTTAAAAACAAAATGCCAGGCTGAGTGTAACTGGTTTTCACTGATGCTGCCTTCTAAAAGTAAATGGCAATGCCTGTTGGCTACATTACAACTGCAGTCCCACAACCTTCATGAATATTTGTTAAAAGAGCAAGATTATTCATGGAAAGTAAAAATAGAAAAGAGATAAACTTAAAAATCAAAACACACAGGGGAAATTTCAGTGCCATCACCAAGACAACTATGATGCAGACTTTGTTACTGTATTTTTAAAATAGTTTCATCATTCTGTCCTTTTTGGTTAAAACAGTCCTATTTTTTAAAGGCTGAATTTTTAGATGTAAAGCATTTGGCTGGGAGGCCATTTGGGGCTGAGGGAGAAGAATTGAAGATTATATATCGTGAACTTTTAGACTACTTTTCCACTAGAAACAATTCCCAGTGAAGTAGACATTTAAGTGGGGTATGGTTTTGTTATTTTGTTTCTCTTTTTTTTGTTGTTGGTTTTTTTGAGTTTTTTAATTTTTTTTTTAATTATCTTGGTGGCTCTCTCTTAGAAGGTACCATTTAACTGATCTGCTTGATTTCGTATAAAGAGTAGAAAAAATATCAAAACAAGAATGTCACCATGTGTATCTCCAGAAAGGACGGAGTAGAAAAACGAAGAGGCATTGTGTATTTAAAGAAATAGATTGCATGCTGTTTTTCTGGTGTATCTTTCTAAACTTGTTACATCTCTAGCTTTGGATTCCCCCAAGGGATAGTAGAATTTCTCTTTTGCTCTGTAACCCTGCACAAGACAGCAGATGTGTGGGTCAGAGATAATTGTTTTCTGATTTATGATTCATGGCTCACATTAACTGGCTTTTCAAATGTCCTTGTTTGAATACTCAGTAGAAGAACAAGAGTCTTTATTACGTAAACATTATTTACAGAAAGGTGCAACAATTTTGTTATATTTTGGAGCTTTATGTTGTTCTCATCTTTGAGTCCCTTGCTGTTCTTTTATGCCTACCTAAAATCCTGATAAAATACAGCAGATGCTATTAGTATTTCAGCAGGTAATGTGGCTGCTACCTCAACAGCTAAAAATATACCTATCTTTGAAGGGCTTAAAAGCTGTTCTGAAATGCAATTAATGCTGCAGAGCTCTGTTGTATTTTTATCATCAGAAATTAAAGTCAAGGGGGGGGGAAAATGATTACGAAAAAGAACTTCAAATATTTTGGAGGAGGAGGGCCCAGCCCTCCTGTGACATTGACCCCGTTTTGATTACAGCTGGCCAGCAGACAGCAGGAAAGCTGAGAGGGTCCATCAGCTCTCTTTTGTAGCATTGAGGGTGAATGTACTTTATAGCATTTAATTCCCCTTACCGCTAAAAAAGAGAAAATCCACTGAACTGAAGTTATGGTTATAGCCTTAGCTGTGTGCTCAATTTATTCAGGACTAGAAAGTTGGTTGAACGGGACTTTATATTAATTGTTTAGGTTTTGGGAATGTGGGGCATTTCCGGAACAACTCAGTTTAGTGTAAACCCAGCTCTTTCTTCCCTCCCACTTGTAAGACTGGAGAACATGAGCCATGCTTTTATTCTGTTTTACAAATAAAAAGGATGTTAATACATGGCTTATACCCCTCGTCTCTACCCGAGTACCCCTTAGCAGAGAAGTGGTAAGCAATTCCTTGATAATAAACAGATTATTTTACAAGGTTTGGGGGTGGGGTGCTGGTGTTTGTTTTTTTCCTTTAATCAACTCTTAAGAAACATATGGGGTCAAAGACAAGCTTTTCCTAACTAATCCCACCTATGATCCACTTGAAATTGAACTCTTTGAAGTGTTTGGTAGTGGTATTTTATAAAAAATCAGTGTGGGCATATTTTGAAGCCTCTCTTTTCTCATCTATATTAATCTTTGTTCATTCAGCACCTTCTAATATGTGATATGTTCATATGTAGCTAATTCTAAATGAATCTTCATGTCACTTCCTAGTAGTATAAATAAGACAATTCAATTTTGGTTTTGTCAGTCTCTTACCTAACCTCAACCATTTGTTCTACTGTTTTGAAGTACTTATTTTTCTCTGTGACATTCAAGAACAAAAGACAGGTCTTTCTATGCTTCACTGCACAGCTCTTAGGTTTATCTTTGTACTTTTGATGGACAGTTACTATATTTTATTGATCCATACTTCATGGTTGTTGTTAAGCATATCTAGGACTGGAATAGTTTGTCCTCTAAAATAGAAAGTTTAATTTTAGAAGTTATTTTTCCAGTCCATTTACAGAAGTGGAGTTTTTTAATATAAGTATATTCTTTATAGTTTTAATGAAAATTAAACCAGTGGATGCTATACTATTATTTTTCTTCAGTAGAAAAACAGGCTGTCACGAGAGAGTTAAATAGTGTTTTTCTGTCTGACTGTGATTGCAAGAAAAATTGAGATATCCAGCAAATCTTGCAGTGGTGTTAACTTAAATTTTGGTTCTGATCAAAACAGTTAAATACTGGCATTATTATAAATTTTCACACTCAGAAGAACTAATCATGCTACCCTCTGTAACCGGGCATGCACTGGGCACTGACTGTGAATTACTGTGCCAAAGTGTAATTAGAACACCGAGGGAGCTGCAGAACTGCAGGAATTTCTCTTTCAAGAGGGGAAGGGATTCCATTTCTTTAGTAATTTTCCTGCAAGCCACAGCATTTAGAGTGTTTTCCTAATTTGCTACTATGTCACCACTACTTTGTTTTAGAAGAGCTTAGAACAATCTTTTAAATTACTTGAGTGAAAAATCCATCTCTTTTACTTTTCGGTACATTCACCTCTGCATATTGCTGGGGTTTTTTGTTTGTTCAAAGTATTTGCAAGACATCTTATAAGCATTTCTTGCTTCTAGTTCAAAATCTGAACCTTAATGACTGTAATTTAGTTGCAATTGCAAGCTGTAAACCTAGACATTTTCATGGTTTAAGCTGCAGTCTGTGACAATGTAGGTTGTTCCCTCTTCAGAAATCTCCTTCCTTTGCACTGATCTTCTGTAACAAGATAAAGTAAAGCAATATATCTTATTTTGTGTCAATCATCACCATAAATTGCTGTGGTTAACCTCAGGTTCATTTCCTTCTCTTCCTGACTTGTCTTTTCTAATGTTCATTCTCAAGTGTAACTAAAAAAAAATAAATGAAACAAATGGAAGTAAAGATGAAGGGAGATACTATAACTATGTAATGATTCCCGATGCAGTTTTCATCATGCTAATAGTAATTATTCATGTCAAATCACGTGGTGCATGGTTAGCTTCATCCTGACTCTTAATATAGTGCTCTCTGTTTTGCAAGTCATTCTGAACAATTAACAATACTTATTTTTTGAAATTGAAATTCAGAAAAATCAATATTCTAATGTGCTTCTCTGCAGACAATTAATTTCTGTGAAACAAAGTACAAGTTGTTTGGTTTTTTTAAATGGAGTTAAAGGCAAAATTAACATTCATCTCTATTAAACTCTCAAATGAACAAATTGCTATAAAACTGCTATTCTAAAATGAAAATAAGTATACATCTATTTTGATAGTGCCATTAGTAGTAGTCAGTAGTTAGTCAGATAGTAGTCATTTTAATAATAAAAGGCATTCTAATTTAGTAGGGAAACTCACTCTTACACTGTTAGAACAACACTATGAGTTTGTCATGTGTAACAAACATGTCTTCACACAGTTCCCAATAGCCTGGGTATTTCTATTCTGTATCATGAGAGTGGTTTAAAGAAACACATTAGGATTGATGCTTCATCTCCATCCAAAATGACAAAGCCAAACAATTAATACAAAGTCTAGCAAGCTGACTGTGTCTGTGGCTGGTACAGGTGCTAAAGAGAATCCCACCAACAAAACTTTTTTTTTCATAGATGCATAGAAATAGTAACAAGAGTTTTGTCTGAGATTTATCTGGATGCCTTTACTATGAGTTATAGGAATACACAGTAAAGCTCTTCTCGTTATGAAATAATTTCCCCTATATATCTGCTTTTTCTCAAAACATGTCTTCCATGACAAATGGTGTAAATATATGTACTTTGGTGAATGCTGTGGAAGAGTACAGATTATTGTTTTGGATATGGGGAGGCTTGTAAAGAATTGTATCAACACTCTTAACTGGCCAAGAGTATTCCAAGGTGAGGGAAGAGTTTATTCCTCACCATGGGTCTTTAGTAATTATTTATCTGTCTTGAGAAATGGCAGCTAAAAGTAGAAACATCAGGGGACAGTGACAGAAGGGTCTGCCTTTCTAAGCTGCTGGATACTGGTGGTCCTGAAGTTACTGGGGAAATATCCTGCAATTTTCTTTGGGAGTAGAATTTAGCTTGTTTAAAAAGTTTGGAGTAAAGGCATCAAAGCAGTGGGTGTTTTTGAGAGCAGTGACTGTGACAGAGCCATTAAGAGAGCTCTACCTCCTGTGCACTCTGATGGGAAATGCCCAACACAGGAGACGCTGCAGGGGCAGCTGAGGCTGCAGCTGCCTGGAGACTAAAAGGTTATTTAATTCCAGATAAGTCTGGTCTAAGGCCTGGGACTACGCCTAGCCCTGTGTGCAATATATAAAAAACAAATTATAAGTGCTCTTCATCACGACCTTCTCATTTGTCTGCCCATCTTTTAATTTTCTCTGTATTCCTGTATTTCTCCTGACCCCACCAAGTTTTATTGCTTACATTGTTCGATCAGTACATCAAATATTAAGGTACAGCCTGAGAGAAATAAAACCATTCATGCTGTTTGTGCTGGCTTGGCACCAATAGCCAGCTAAAGAATATTATTCTGAGAACTTTTTTACCATCAGCTGATGAAGCTGCTGTGTGCAGCAGGGCCTTCATGGGTTAGATTGCTTTATGTGAGGTAGAGGCTTTTTGATTTGGGAGCCAGAAAAAATCACACCAATTTCAACTCCAGCTAAAACAAGAAAATCCTCTATTTTTGAGAAATGAAAAAGGACAAGATCAGAAAGAAAAGACAGGAAAACTGAAGAGTTGGTGCCAGGATATTGCAAGCATTTTAAACACCAAGTGAATATTATGGAAATTGTACTAACTCTCACATTATCTGATGAGATGATTTAGGTTTATTCAGACCACAGTGAACAAATTGAGAAATTAAGAGGACAAATTAAAAAGGGGTTGGCTGTTCTTTAATAAAAGAGGTATGCTTAGATCAAAGTAAAAACTGAAAAGGTTAGCCAGACATTAATAATTCAACATTCCTTGAGATTACTTTCATCATAGTAATTTTAAAAAGAGCTTTAGTCTGTGTCTTCATGTTCATCACCAAATCTGTGTGGAGTCCTTAAGTAGGAGGACAGGTTGGCAGCTAGGAATAATATTGTATTTTGGTCAGTTTGGTCCTTCTGCTGCCTGCAGGAGGCAGTTTCTGAAAAATTCCAGGGCTTCAGAAAGAGCTCTAGGACTTCCAGGGGACACTGCTAGTCCGAGAAGGTGAAGCTGAGGGGGTTACCTAAGTAAGACACTGGTATTCTGCCTAGAAGTGATCTCAAAAGGAGAATTAGGTGAAGGGGGGCAGCACAAAAACTTAAGAACAGAGAGCAGCCTCAGGACTAACTAGAATTCATCTTTTTTTCTAATTCATTTGTGACATCATGCTGGTGGTATGATGCACACAACAAAATAAATTAACAGTGTTTGTATGATAACAAAGGTGTCTATTTTGGAAGTCCAACTGTACCTTGATTTCTTGGATTATTGGGGAAAATTGCATATTTTTACATGACAGTGGCTCTGTGTGGGTATGTACACAGTGCATGAAATAATGTATAGGCATTTAATATTTAAATATCAAGCACTTTAAAATGTGTTCCTAATGTGTTAACATTTATCCATAATGAAAAAAAAGTGCAAATTTTTCTCACTACTATCAGTTGTTATTGCAAATTAAGTGTCATATTCTTACTTTCACCAGTTTAGTGCATAAACCAACAATTTTCCCACATGCAGATGGCTTTCTGAATTCCACATCATAAGTTATCATTTACTGTTTTGGAATGGTCAAAGCATGAAGTGAACACAAATTTTAGTTTGAAGAAGTTTGACCAACTGAAAAAGAATATACAGAAGAAATCTGTGAAAATAATCAGAATACGTATCTGTGCTTGTGTGCCCAAATGTCAACTTTGGTTCAGTAGAGTTGTTCATTCATTAGGCAGCTGGCTGTAGCAGTCCCTGCAGTTGAAAAGATTTAGTGACTCTGTTTTCCCATCATTTAACTTACTGTGAACCCATAGGCAAGACTGAAGTTTGGAGTTTTTGTGAATTTGTTGTTTTGATGTGGTTTGGTTTGTTTGTGGGGATTTTTTTGCACAAGTTAGTATGGGTTTTTCAACAGTTGGAAATCACGTGACCATTTCCAACTCTAAAATTGAAATGGCAGTAGCAAAGAGCCAGGCAGACAAGATTTGCAAATATCTAGCCAGTGAAAAAACTTTCACATCCATCTTCAGGAGAATTCAGCACAAATCTTTGATTCTTTACAAGCACAGTTTTAATTTTGGTGAGAATTATTTGTGTGCTTGCATTTTATGTTCCAGTAAGAATGGCTTTCATCAGTTTTGGATGTTAAGTGTTTCCTCAGGGTTTGTTTGAATGATCATGTTTTAAGATTTTATTTTTTTAGGCAAGGTAATTGATTAGACCACTATGTTTTCAGCAGGTATGTTTTACTTCTACAAATACACTCACTGAAAGATATGGAAGGCTGCAGGTTTGGAAGAAAATTCTGAAAGAAAATAAAAATGTAAAAGGTAGAAATACTTAAGCTTTGAAGTACTATTAAATGAGATGCCAGTCATATTTGTGGCGTGCTAGCAGAGAGATCCTGACAATGATTTATGAACTTTCACATAATTATCATTGCTGTGGATTCTTTTTTCCCTCTATTCAATGAAGCTCTTTTATTTCTTTCATCCCACCTAGGATTCCTCCTCTGAACATGGCTTGGTGAGTCATTGTATATTGTTTCAATAAGAAAAATGGCATGCTAAAGCAGAAAGAAAAATAATTCAAAGAAAGACACCCAAAGGATTTGAAAACCAAATTCTTTTAATCAAAATTGTTTCTACTTTTGCAATAAGAAGGAACAACAGTAGCTTGGAAAGAAATGTTCTGCTTATGTTTGTGTTTGAAGACAATAATAATGAATATTAATTTTGGACCATATTTTTGATGATCAGAAATGATCAACAGGATGACTGACCTCTTAATTGTCTGGCTTTAGAATAAGGTATTGCACATCCCAAGGGTTGTATCAGTTTCTTTTATTCCTTTTCAGTTGGGTAGATATTTTTGTGTTTTGTGTAGATATTTTGCTTGGAATTATGAGATGATTTAGTGTTAAGAGTAGGTCAAAGAGAAGTCCTTTAGTAACTTTATTTGCTAGTAGAGATATAGCTTTCATGTTTTCCCCTTCTTATCTGGCAGCATAACACAATGTCTCAATTGCCCTTCCTGATGATTTAGCATTCTTCAATACAATTATTCCAGCCCTCCCAACAGTGATAGCTTACTTGGAACCACTTCATTCTTATCATCTTGGCAGGGTTCAGCATTTCAGTAGGCAGGGCCCTCCTTCAGCACCTCTGCTTTTCCAACAGCAGGAGTGCAGGGCGTGCACGTCCTGCTGCTCCACAGAGCTCCTGCCTTGCACTGCTCTGTGCAGGCATCCGCATCTCTGCCCCACTGATCGCCGCTGGGACACACAACTGACATGGGCAGGTGTTCTTAGTTCTCCCTCATTTTTATGCTATGGTCAATTTCTAGTGGCTTTTAACCTTTTTCTTAACCCCTCTAAATTTATTTTATCTAAATACACTGAAATAGATAATACATAATCTATTCATGTCAATGTACTAAATCCTAAAAAGAAATCTTTCAAGGACTCTGTACACAATTCAGAGGATATTGTTGTTTTGTTTTGGTTTGTTCTTAATGTGCAAACTACCTTTCCATTTAACACCTAGCCACATTTTAATACTTTCCAGTTACTCTATGTTTGAGGACTCTAACATGTATTTCTTTTTCAGCCTTGGCTGACATTTTGCCAGTGTTGCAATCTTTTGCAGCGAATACTGTGCAGAGTTATTACAGAAGTGCTTCAATGTGTTTGAATATGCAATATATCCAAAGTCCTAGTGGGATTTGTAAATTATTGCCATAGGACAAAAGGTAGAAAAAGAAAAGTTAAGATCGAGGCAATTGGAAGAAAAGGATGCTGTGGACGTCTTAATACCACATTCTAGCATATCCCCTGTATCTATAAGCTCTCCAAATGCCTTGCAGATCCCTTGAGGGAGTGTGTGTGCATTGTGTGTGCAAGTATCTACATTGCCACTACTGTCCAGTACATCCCGTGTCACTTGGCACCCCTGTGAGGCAGATAAGATGTGTTTAATTAAGGCACTGATCCTCAAGCACTGCAGACCAGGTATGCCAGGTGGGATGTGCCAGATGGCATAGCCCTGATGAGGGGCGTCTTCCAAATTTTTTCCCTTATGTTCTACAGTGCTACATTAAAAAACACTCCAACTTTCAAGAATCTTTCAAAGGCCTGGAAAAAAATGCATTTCAATAAGAAATGATGTAACTGTTACATTGATGGAAGACACCCCTCATCAGGGCTGTGCCAGCTCTGAAAGATGGGGGAAACATCAGTGACAGTGTTAGAATGATTCAGTGCCCCTGAGCAAGTGCTCCCAATACTGTTTGTTTCGGTGTGTCTTGCTTTGAATCCTGTCAGAGAATTTGTAAAAGCCAATTCGTTTTCCTCATATTTCCTGTAGAAGTGAAATCTCCTGTATGATATAAATGAGAGGGCATACAGCTTCAAGCATATAAGTAGCCTGACTGCCTTCAGAAGATTAAAATTACACACAGGTTCAATTACCCAAAAATTCAGGACTTTGGATTGTTTAACCACCAGGGAAACATTTCCAACACTTACGTATCTTTGCTAGGCTATGTGGAGTGATAGCACAGATGAAGACAAGACAGTAAGGTTCACAAAAAGGACTAAGAGATCATTAGACTCCTTACAAAGTAATAATTGCTTTAAGTGGTAAGCCCAAAAGCTTAATTGTCCTTGGATGTTCTGATCAATATTGCCAAAACCAACTGTTTCTTCAGCTTGCTTAAGTATAATGCTGCAGCTGAGGTTGTTAGTGTGAAATTGAAACGAATAGTATTCCACCTACAGGAAGAGAGAGATGGAAAAATTGAGAATTCTTGAAAATAATTTTTTTTCCTTAAATTTAGGAAAAAATACAGTTAATTCTCATTGCAACCAAATTCTTATCAGCTTTAAAAGTTGGTAAGGAGCAGTAAAGATGATAGACCAAGTGGACAGATGTTTAATTAATTTTTTGAAGGGAAGGGGGAAAGTGAGTTGAAGAGATGCAGATCTCTGTATCCAAACAAAGTTTCTACTGTGTTCTGGACGATTTGATGCCATGTCTTTTTATTGTGTATCGAGCCGCTTTGCTGCAGAGGTGAACTCTTCATCTGAGCAGTCTCTTTGGTACTTGCTGAGCTATTGCTGAGCTTTCAAGGTCTGAAATTCTCAGCATGGAGCCACTGGTAGTATAAAACCATAGCTGTGTAAACTCCTCCAGGATTTGTTAGTGTGACCTGTTTATCCATCATTTTCTTCCTCCTATTTCATTTGGAAGTGACAGTCCTTTGTTGTTCTTAAGTTCCAATTTAATTATTTTATAATGTCAGCACTAAATGCATGCGCAGTCAACCCTAAACACATAACATAATACTAACCATTAAAAATTAAACTGCTTTTCTGTTTTGGCTTTTCTAATTCCTGCAGACACTAGAAGTTTCAAACTACATTAATTATGCTTATGCTAATTGCAGCAGAGTTGCACATTTTTATGCTGCTGCTTGAGTTCTCTCAATATTGAAGCTCCCTCACATGAGCTTTCCCAGAAAATTTAAATGATTCTGCATTGGAATATCAGTATCTCTTCTGGTTTCTTGTTTCTTCTTTAGGATTGGTCAGAAATAATTTGGTTAGGCTAGAGAGTGATTTTTGTCATTATTAATTGACTTCCAAAACATTTTCCCACAAAGAAAGTGACAGTCTTTTTGCAATGCAAATAAGATGATATTATCTTAATGAATTCACCTTTCATTTTTATTCTTGTGGAGTTCACTGTACACCTTTAGAGACCCCTCTAGCGCAATTGTTAGTATAGTGGACTAGATGGCAGTGAGAAGAGGTCAATTCAACATCTGTCTTTCCTGTTTTGCCTACACGGTAATGCACACCATTCTGCTACTTAGGAAATCTCTGGGGTATAATATAAACTGAGATTTAATGATGTGGAACCTGCTGTTTCAACTGATACTCTGACAAGCTCCTAGCCTACTGTAGCTTATGCAAGACTGGTTGTTTGTAGTTTTTAAAAATCTCTCACAGAGAGTGGCTGTGCTGGCAGCAGGTGTATTTATATATATATACATATATATATATATATATACATGCCAGTATAACATATTTTTCGAAGTGAAAGTTCCAATAGGGAAAAAAGGTGAGACATGCAGAACTGAGTAAGTCTTGAGTACTTGACAAAAAAGGAGTCACCCAGTTTGTTCGTTACATTATCAAAGACATAAAGTTCCTTAGTGTGAATTAGGATGTTATGAAGCATAAAGATCAGCTGAAACAGCATTTATACTGCTAGCTGTATAGACACAGCTGCAAAAACCATTTGATTTAGTAGAAATCAGGCATCTTCAAATCAAAGATGTGCAAATTAAATGTGTGTTTCTAACTGCAGGTGATCTAGAGACTATTTCAGACTCTATGATATCACCAAAACATTTTTGTCACAAGCTTCAAGGTAGAGCTTGATACCAGAGTTTAACCTGTCCCATTAAACTGTGCCTCAGTGTTTTATTTAATTCTGCTCTCAGCTTCTCTCAGGCTTCACTACTTTCTGGGAGTCATTTCTCTTCCTATGACACTTATGCTTTATGAGGACAAATGTGTGACATGCATCAGGAAAAGCAATTGATTTTGTACCTGAAGTCATTAAGCATGTCCTATGCTCCAGCAAGTTACAAGGTGCAGACAGTGAGAAGTTGCCATGAATGTCAGTACATCAGAGCTGGATCTTCGTTGCCTAAGTCTGATCACAGATACGCCCATGTGAACCACAGGAAATTACCCTGCTTTTACTAAGATCTGGATGCTGTGGCTTTTTCTCTCCGAGCAGGGTGTCCTTGAGTAACAATGTGCTTCTTAGTGTAGTTCAGCTAAATTCTGCAATAGCAGAGGGTAAACTATTTTTAGTTAATGTGTTTTTTTAAAAAAAGCCAGTTTCCCTTCTCAGTAAAAGCAGGGCATAGGCTACATGTAGGATTCTTAAACATTTTGGGCTTACTTTGTTCCATTCATTCTGGAATATTTAAAATAGTGAAAAGTCCTGCTTAAGAACTTTAATCTCTTTTTAGTGGAGAATATTCTGGGTTTGGGGCTACAGTCATTGGATGTTAAGGTAATAGTTAAAATGAATACATTTAATAAATGTGGTTAAAGCATTGAATCTGGCTTTACACATTCAACTAATTAGTACGTCAATTAAAAATTGATTGATTTGTTTTTTAATTGCAGGACACTGAACATAATTGTCTTTTCCTCGTAATTTACTAGTCAGGTACCTGCTCTTTGAATATTGTTCATTCAATAAAGTTCAATACAAGTTGATTACTTTAGAAATACAAAGCTGTGCTCCCCCTCAGAGCACTTTTCTGTGGAAACTAAATGTTGGCTTCTATTCCGGAAAGCCTGGGACTGCCAAAACCATTCATGGATTTGGATTTCTCACCTGACCTGGAAAATGGAGCAGCAACTGTAGGTGCCTTGCGCAGACTGTCTTTGGAAACTTGAGTTAAAATTAGTCTCTCCATGCCGGATGTTCTTTGACAAAACCAGGAGGCCAGAAATTACAAGCTTATAGTGTGTCTTTTTAAATTATAAAACTCAAGGCCAGATTAATTCTGCTCTCCTTCTCCTTGTTTTTTGAGAGAATTTTTTGGTCATTCATTTCTAACAAAGAAAACTAAATGTTCTGATTTATAATAGTGTGGGTTTCAGTAAAAAAACATAACCTTTTTTGAAGGCTCGGTGTATATAGGATTATAATACAATAATGTATGTTTGCGTGTCTGATCAAATCTTTCTTTTAATCTACTTCTTGAACTTGGTAAGAAGCTGATGTGAGATTTTTAATGTTATTTATTATAACAAATAGTTGAAACATGAAATATGATTTGAGTTTTGTTGCTGCTTGTAATCTCTTCCGGAACCTGTAACAAGAGTTTTAACACTTAGTGATGGCTCTGATCTTGCTGAGCTCACACTGAATACTAATAGAATGAATAATGACAGTAGCAGAAAATACATTACTCTTTAACCATAGTAGATAGGAACTTGCTGCAAGTCCCCAAATGTACAGTAGCACGGTTTAATTTTTTTCTTAAATGTTATGGAAGATCCATTAATATTAATAATATATTATTCCAATATGCTTGGAATATTAGGAAAATGAATTTTTTCCCCTTACTTTCTACAATGCTACATTAGAAAAAACACTCCAACTTTGAAGACTCTTTCAAAGGTTTGAAAAAAAAATGCCTTTCAATAAGAAATAATGCAACCGTTACATCGATGGAGTGAACAAGTGATGCCAGAAAACAATCCACCCATAAGTCGTTGTTAAATATCCTTTGTAGTTTCTATGCCTCTCCCTTTACCTGCAAGCTCAATATAAATAGTATCTGTTTCAGTAACTATGTCCCTTTTTATTGTACTTTACATTCCAGATTCAGCAAGGTTGATGTTGTGGAAATACTTCTACCAGGTAGTAAGGGAGATTAAGCCTTTATTCTGAGTTTAAAAAAAAAAAAAAGGAGATTTGGTTACCTTTCTGGTCAATCTAATCTTTGAATTACCCTAGATCCTCAGAATCTATTGACTTTTCTTCATTATTCACACTAGAGAGGCTCAGCATTTATTGCAGTGAATTTTGAAATGCAATCCCAAAGGACTGAAAATTTGCAAGTTTTGCCTCTAATTTTGACTGTAACCATAAAAAATGCGAGACTGTGCAAAACCTAGGTGTTGCAAAATCCTAAACGATTTCTGTTTCTTATGTCCTAAGACTGTAATTTTATCCTGGCAGCCCTTGCATGACCTTTTCCAAAAGGCCAGCCATTTTTTTGGTTTTGGAAGCCTCCAGACTGATTTTCCAGTCTGGCTGAGCCCTTGTCTGCGAATACCTGTCACTGCTTCCCAGTGCAGGGGTTTACAGTACTGCACCACCTCCACCATGAAATCCTGTCCCCAAACTTTCTGACCATACTCACACACCTTGAATTACTCTTGCAGTCTCACTTTCTGGAGCTGTTCTCTGATAACCCAGCTTACAAATAACAAGCTCTGTGGGAGACTTATTATTCCCTTTTGCTCCTTCTGGTAATCCAAACAATAAAATTACCTTCCAAATTAGACAGTTATAGAATCATCCTAGAAATCTCCTTGGGCTACATATTAACCTAAACATGCTGATGAATTTTAAAATGTACTCTGGTGTTTTTCCAGTTTTTGGTTTTTCACTGACCTGGAAATTCTATGTGTATGTTCCTATTTCTTGTAGCTTTTCTTTGACACAAAAAACATTGACATTTTCAGACTGTTTATCATGAAAATGCAGTATGAATATTGTCCTTGATGTCCTTTCTGGCTGATCCAAGCTTGTTTCTTCTGCAGATTATCTAATTTTCTTGCAGCTGTGAAACATACACTAAACCTGCTCATTCAGTGAAAAAGCCAGAGAATTGCATTTCCTTGTCAGGTTGCATTGCTTCAATCTGTGCAGCACATACAAACCAATTTCCCTTCATTCTTTTAACCCTTGCCAAGTCAAGTTCATCAAGATTTTTTTTAATGCAGCTCATCTTCAGGAATTAATTCACTTCCTTTTCCATTGGCAAGGGGAGAAGACTTTTGCAAGCCCCACTGACTCTAGATGATGGTGTTGAATTTCTGCATTGTCAGCAAGTGCCTTCTTCAGTCTTTATAGGATCTGTAAGGTTGCACAGTAGGTTTATTTTTGCCATGCCTTTATGAATTTCATATGAATTTCCATTCTGTTCCTGAAAACTCCCTCATTTTCCTCACAGACAGTATGGTGGTGTAGGATTGGGTAGCCTGGTACTTGAGGAAACGTTTTTCAGAGAGGAAGGATTAGAGATTTTTGCACTTTACAATCTGAGCCACTTGTAGACGGGCTGGAGTAGTGCCATCACTTTTATGCTTTTCATAGGATCATGGAATAATTTAGTTTGGAAAAGTCCCTTAAGATAATGGATTCCAACCATTAACCTAATGCTACCAAGTCCACCAAGGCTTTGCAATACTTGTGCAGTATCTCCCATTAGAACTGTGACTTGATCTTTAGGGGTGGCTCTGAGTACCTGGCTTACACACTGTGAATGCGGGAGACCACTCTTGAATAGCTGAGTTTATATTAAGCAGAAGCAGATTTTCACTGGTTTGAGATAAATAATATTTCAATTTTGTGTAGAAGCTACACTCTCTGGTGGAGACCTAAAATGTCAAATTTATGCCTCAGATGAATTATTAAATCTGTACTGCTAACATCTGAAAAGTTACAGTTTCAAGGGAAACAGGGAAAGTGTAAATAAGCAAGTAAACAACACACTCCAAATACTTCTTTTTAAAAAGAAATTATCACCCCAAATTGTTTTCCTTGCATTTTCCTACTCCCTACAGGGCTTTTCTGACTGCCACAAGTCAAGTTACTTCTGTTTTCTCTATATGTTAAAAGACAAAAATCTTTTCTTCTGCAAACAAACTATATAACCAAGAATTACATGTTTTCCTTTTGTATGTTTGCTTGCCCTTTTTCATCTTCTAGTGCAAGAAGCCTGAGATTCTTATTCCTTAACTCAGCAAGTAGGGGGCTGAGTGTCTCAAAGACTCCAGGGTTTGCAAATTAACAGGTGCATCTTTGCAAAAACTCCTTATGCATACAGGGCTGTATTTAACATGATTCTGTCATGTAAATCAAGATCAGAGCCCTTTTACCCATGGAAATTCAGAGTAACTAAGTATCTGTTAAACTTCTTCCAAGTCCTTCGCTCTTTGTGGTACTTTATGATGTTCTGATAAATATCAAATTAGGAAAACATTCACTTAACAGAGAAGAAAGAAATTCTCATGACTGAACAGATTAACAAAAATATCACTATGTTTTTGATACATAAAGCGAACAATTAATCATCAATTACATTCTCTTTTTGAGGGACTAATTCTGATTAACCATCATTTGCAACTACTGGGCCTTCACCATATTGGTTATTTTATTCATGTGCTAAGAATAACCAAGAGTGCTCAGAGTGGGACTGAAATTCTAGTTTGCTCTGCAAAAATAATAGAGCTGAGGATTGAAACTTTCAAATGGAATAATGGGAAAATTTCAGTAGGACTAAAGAAAACATTTTAACTTAAGCATGTGTTATTAAAATATTCCTCTGATTATGGTCAGAATTAATCACAGGATTATATGTGTTGAAAATCCAGGGCCTGGAAATCATATAATTGTTTAAAATACAACTGCATAGCCTCTTGGCCTAAATAGCTTTCAGTTACATGATATTATTTACTGTACAGTCTGGAATATTGAAATGAACATGGACAAAGGAACAGGAAAAAGCAGACATCTAGCCTTCTTATCTGAAATATACCTGTTATTGTGTAATTAAATTAATCACTATCAACCCTGTAAGGTTTACTTACCATCAGCATCTTTAGTATCCCACTCCTTTGTTACCCATTAAATTCTTCTTTTTATTTTTGATATCAAGTGGTTAATGATGATTAATGCTAATCACACTGCCAGTTTTTAGATGCCTAGCTGAATCTGAGTGCTGGTTCCTCCAAAATCAGTGGGCAATACTTCAGCAATACTTTGCTGAATATGCAAAGTAAAAATTCAAGTTCAGTTCTGCCAGCAGAGAGAATAACAATTTCTTTAATGGCATGTAAATATATCCCCTATATCACTCTTTACTCAATTCCTTTTCATTTTTAGGTTCCAAGCACAGAATTTACAAGGGACTTTATTTAGGCATCTGTGATGAAGCCCACATCACTATATGGAATGTCTTATAAATCTCTAGGTTTTTGTGAGGAAGATAATTAATGACTTTATTTTTAGCACATATTTGTTGCAAACATTACTTAATCTTAAAAAAGGCAATTTTTTTTTTGGTTATACATTCCTGGTCAAATTTTACTGGAGCCTGTTTCTATTCCATAGAGCATATTTACCATTTTGATTGAGGACATTTAAATTAAATACTCTTTTCTTTATTACACTATTTTAACTGAATATTGTTACAATTTACACAAAGTCACATGTCTCTTTGAATTATGGAAATCCCTTGATTTCATCATGAGTAGGATATATTTATGCCACTGTCATAGTAAAAATATTCTGGAGTTTTTAATTTGCTCATTTAATATGCATTAATCATCCCAGCTAACAAGCATCAGTTCTTTCACACAAGAGCTTCATTAAAACTTAAAAATTAATTGCCCATGACCCAGAATGATACTGTGTCTCAGCTGGCATGATGAACACTACGGTTTTCAAACCATATTTTCTTTTTGTAACCTTTGTAACATCAACTGCTATTGATTAAAACAGGCTGGTGCTGCCAACTATCATATAGTGAGTGCAGCAGCAGAGGATTATCAGGAAAATCATTAGGCCCCAGCAATCAAACACACAAGTGTACAAATTTACACCACTCTCTCTTAAAACACAGTTAATTTGTTCAGGTTTTCCTAAGAGCAATTAACAGCAGGCAGGAGTTTTAATGAAATAAACTGGTGATTCCCACAGGGACTATTTGTAATGAGCATTACTGAGTAGCAACAGCTTCGAAGTGTTTACATTAAGACATGATTAATAACAAAGCTGTTAAGCTACACGTTAGGTAAAATGAAGACCCAAATCAAGGAATATTTCTAATTAAGTAATCATATCCACTGGCATTTTCCCTGCCTAAGTATGTTTTCAGAGAGGTGGAACTTACCTCTTCTAAATTTTTTTGTGCAAGGTCAACAGAATTCAAGTTGCTTTTTGCACAAATGTAGTTTTCAGCAATGTAATAGCTTAGTAAAGTGGGATTGTTTTGAAAGATTTAGAAATTTCCATTAGTGCCTGTTTATGAGTTACTTAGAGCTGTACAAATGAGCTGTTAAAGGAATTTATTAATTTTCTGTTAGGGTTAAACAGGATGTTAAATGTGCCAGTGGAAATCAATTGTGGGAGTTTGTTATAAAAAACTGCCAAAAGTTTAATAACCAGATCCTTAATTTCTGCATGACTGAGTACCAAATCAAACATGCTTTTAAAAAACAAAACCACAAAACCAAACCTGAAACCAAATAACAAATTTAACTGATGATTATAGTTTTATGAAATACATAAGATCAGATTTTAGTTTTGCTGTGTGTTGCACTTTATTCCAGGTGTCTTTGAAGTAAACAAAACCCTTGAGATGACAGCCTAGGATTTTTCAGTGTTTAGATTTAAAGAGTAATATGTAATGAAAATCATTATTTGATACCATGAAATACAACTGCACTGGCAGCTGCTGTAAAAGTGGGATTAAAAAATCTTCAGGAGTTCTTTAGCTGAAATAATTACTCAAAACATGAAAAATATTATTGAGAAGCTTATGCTAGAAAGTGAGATTTTTAGAAGCACCTAAGTGATTTAGAAGAAAACCTACCACTTGAAATCACTGAAATTCATGCTTCTAAGGAATGTCAGATCTTACAGAAATCCATGGCATGATGGAATTAATCGCTGGATTTTTAAAAATGTAGTATCATTGCTCTACAAGACTCTTGGATGTTCTGTCAATTGTGGTGTGATAAAATTTCGTACTTATTAATATCATTGAACTCAAACTGGTATTTGACTTGGCTTGCTTTCAAATAGTTGCAATTAAAATTCTCTGTTGTGTTTCAGTAACCTGAGTGAATGTCAGCCTTTTGACGGAGGGGCCTTGATGCTTTAGCACAGTACTTGGCTTGCTGTTCACAGCACGGGGCCTTTAATCTGATTCGCTGTGGCAAGTTTGGAAATCAGAAGCAGTTGTGCTTATAGCTCCTGACTGAGTAAACTAAATCTGCTGTTTTGATAGCGCTTGTCTTACTGCAGTCCTTTAAAAGTGTGACACGTTGGGTAAAAAATGTATTGTCTTTGTTATCACCATCGCCCTCCCCCCCAATCAACATAATCAAAGAATAATCAGCATTTATGTACGGGGTCTTTCCAAATCAGAATTAATTCTTTGTTTTTGGATTCGCAGTTTATTCTTTATGGAATGCTTAAGCATCATATTTACGTGAGGAAAATCAGTTCAATGTGATTTGGAGTTGTTTCCATTGAATTCATTCGGCGTTCACTTGTGTTTAGGACAGGAGTTCTAACAGGGGCTGTTAGTCCATGAGGAGGCCAAGCAAGGCAGTGCAACTGGGAAGTGGAAGTGGAGGAGCATCTCTGCTCTGCACTGTTGCACACCCCAAGGAAATCATTTGGCCAGGATGCAAAACTACATTGGACTAATGTAGACACACGAATGTATGTACTAATGCATAAATATTCCAGTGGACTAATTGCCACTGATATCTATTAGGATGAACTTAAAATTTACTACAGTGGTGCTTTTTTTACTGAAGTTGCCAATTACTGTGTTTTCTATGCTACTTCAGACAGTTAAGAAAAAAAAAAAAACCAGCTAAATTTATAAAAAATTATGAGATAATTTATATTTATAAAACTATTGATCCTAATACTGGTCCTAAGATTTGGTGACCTGATCTTTTCATAGAAAGAAGAACGTATTTGTGTTGGTGGACAAGACCTTAATTTTAGGTTTTCTTGGGGGAAGACGGGTGGTTCCCTCTACTAGGGCAGGTTAGGTGAAGAAGGGGCCTGAAGTCATTAGATAATTTAGTCGATTTATTAACCCTTCAGATTTAGAAAGGTTACAAATGTCTATTGAAATGACTCATATGAAGCTCTGCTTCATTAAAGATCCTGCACTTACACACAGTAGTCAAGTCCCTCCTCTAGCCTTTGGTAAGATAAATATGCCAATTTCTTTGTAAGGCACTTTAAATCATTATTCTTGTTGAGCCTACCTTCTCCTTTCTAATCTTCTCTCTTTTCTAATAATTGTTTTGCTAAAGCAATTGTAAGGGAGATTTTTGCTCCTTCCAAATAAATCCAGCTGAATAATTGCTGTTCTCTAGCCTTGAGTTAATCATTAATTCCAAAGCTATTATAATACTGTTATAAAAGCAGCATTACACATTTTTATCATACAAGTCAATTATTGATGTAAACATTTGAACCTAAGCACCAAAGAATTCAAAGTGCTTCTTTCTGGGTCTAATCCATAGGTTACATGTGTTAGGAAATAATGAAAAATCGGTTTCCCATACAAACAAGTTCAACAGTCAATTCAGTAGAAGACCAAGTGTTGTAAGATAAACGTGAATCTCATGTGATGGGCTCAAGGGCTCCTTTGTGTCAGCTCTTGGCCACAGAACTCCAATTAGTACTACAGGACTCCATCTGCATTCCCAAAGTGTTGGAATGCCACAGTCAACAGAACTTTCTTTCCAGCCTCTTGTATGGACAGTACCATGTCCGGGAGACTCAGAAAGCAAAGTCTCTGTAAGCACAAGGACCATTCCAGCTGCAGAAATGCACTGCATTTAGATACTTCGTTGCCATAAAATTCAAACAAACAAAAATCCCACAACACTTCCATGTAGTTTGTTCTATATTAGAAATAAAGGGCAATTCTGGAGAGCTTGGGTTAAACTGTGGACATTAACATTTCTAAATCTAGTAAATCTTTTAGAACAGCCATTATAATCAACCAATACCAATGTAATTAAGTATAAAGGCTCCGCAAATCATACGTTAATTCTTCTTTTTAATTTTCAGAATCACTTCATCAAAAAAACCCCAGCTACCTCTCAGCATGTCTGTTGATATATTATAAACTTGCTATTTATAAAATTTTGGAAAAATACTTGCCTCTGATTACCCCATTTTCATTATATACATATTCAGATGTATAATTATGGCAATTCAAAAGCTATGTGTATACTGCAGTATTAAACACAAGACAGGTTTCAATTAGAGATACAGGCATTGTGGGACTTCTATTTTTTATTTCTATTGCCTATTTTTAGATATTTATTTCTAGATATCTTCTTACTGAATTATTATTGTATATTCAGTGTTATTTCCCCCCATTTTTTTACATACCCCACTCTTCTGACTAGAGGAAATCCATGTTTCCTATTGCCACCTTACCGTGCTTTTTTCCTGTTACTCTGTCTCTTTGTAAAGATTTTTCTTTTTTTTTTCCTTTTTTTTTTCTGAAACCATGTGGTCTTCTATAATACTTATTACCTTAAGGAGCAATCCTTATTCTCTGTAAGTTGTTGTTAAGGTAGCTTTGATTTAGGTGTTGATAAAGTAATGTTCTGCAGTGTATTTGGCACAAATGAGTAAGCTTCTTCCTAATAGTTCACAAATACCTTATTCCTTAAATATCCCAGTGAATCATGGATAAATACACAGATTAAATAATAAAATATTTCAACAGCAAACGCTTGCACCTTTGGTTTGCAAAGTGCAAACCATTAGTTTGGTTTGTTTTCATCCAAGTGGAAATGAAGAGCTGCAGTTGTGCTGTGTACACTCAAAATTTGTCGCAGAACAAAACTCTCCTAATGGAATATACCTGCTTCTGAAATGTTGAGTTCCAGTGTGCTTTTTCCCTAAATAAACATCATCCTCATCATCCTGTGCAGAGAGCTTTTCCTGCTGATCGGGGTGTGAGTTGAGTAAAGCTTTGTTCCCGGTCTCTTTGGAGAGGGCTGGCTCTCAGGTTGCTGACAGAGGAGCCCTGCAGATCGCTGGGGCGATTTCTGCGTCACTTCAGCTGCAGCTATGATCAGCTTTTTGGAGTTCTCCTTGAAGATGGGCTGCGGCACTTTGAAAGGCAAACAATTCTGTAACTTCTGTGGAAGGGGAGTGGTGGGGGGAGACCCAGACAACACCCCACCTCCCACCCCCCAGAAACTCCCAGCAGCTAATGACTTTTATAGGGGACTAAAGCAGAAGTATTACAGTCAAATTCTAGGTGTACTCTGAAATAATTACTTGCAGGTCAGTGAAAAATCCTGTGAGTTTTTGCGTTGTTAATTGTGTGTGTCTTCAAGGATAGTACTGTCACAGCAGAATGAAGAGCACAGCCTCAGCTATTCTTTCTGATGAGAAATTTAGATAAAAAAACAGAACAGTGAAGGGATTTGGAAAAAAATCTGTAAATATCTGTGGTCAGCACCATGGACACATGACAGGGCCTGAGTAGTTAAGTGACACGCCTTCTTGCACAAAAGGGAGGTCGCTGGTCTTCTCTTAGGGAATTTGAAATTTTGTAATGGCTGCTTAAAATGTTGATTTAACTTTCTCCCTTTACTTTTTTTAAAAAAAAATTTTACATTTTTTATAATCCTGTCAAAGCTGTTGAAAATTATCTAATTTTATGATATTACCTCAACTTCATCAAAATATGTGTTAATGAATAACACAATAATGTCCTGGTATGGATAATTTATGTTCTCTGACAGGCTTAACTGTATAATAATGCCTCAGATTATCCATAGTCCCAGATTATCAACCACAGTAGAGATGATAGGTAAACAAATGAGCTTTATCTTATAAATTACTAAATTTCTAGAGTACCCTTATGCATGACTAGCCCTGAGTTTTGATTGCCAACTTCAGTTTTGGTTAGAATCATGTCAAGCTGAAATCAACCACAGTTTAAGTAGGAAATCCTTAACCTAGGTCTTAATGGAATATTAGTTTAGCTGCTGCTAATACAGTTGCACATGTGAGATTATGCAGTTTAATACTTGCTCTGTCTTATAATCAGTTCTTCTCTAGGAAATCTATGTTGTGATCTAAAAACCAGATAAAACTCCATGCATTCCTGCTCTTTTCATCCCAGAATGATTCATGAATTTACACCTTCCATGAAAAGGAAAGGTTTCTTTCTTTCTCTTTGAAATCCAGTTCTCTTCCTTCTCTTACTGGGCAGTCTCCTGTCCCTAGGTGGGACTGTCACTTGTTAGCTGCCTGCAGTTTGGGTGACACAGAGGTGGTAGCTCTGCTCTGCCTTCCCTTGAGCCATGCAAAGATCTTCCCTGGCTACACAGAATGAGGATGAGCAGAACCTGCAGGAGCCACAGAGAATTTGGATAGGGAAATTTGGAGGAAAGAGATTGGAGAGGAAAGCCCAGGTATAAGCAATAGGTAAGCAGGGGATTAACTGAGTGGGTAAGGAAGATTGAAACTGGGTGGAAACACAAAGAGCAGCAACAGAAAAGCAATGCTACAAAGCAGTTTTTAATGGTGAAATAGAACTGGGCCTACCATAACAGTTTATTTTCCCGAGCCTAGAATAGAACTAAAGATTCCCAGATACTTCCATGTCTGTTGTTGTTAGCAAATTGCTGGGAAGCCCAGTGATTGTCCTGTGGAACTCTGGTTTTCATCTATGTTAGTGAAATTATGAGATATAGCTGTAGAAAACTGCAGGAGAAAACTGTGAGGGACTCAAAGATTTCAGCATTACTTATTGTCTGGGTATATAATGTGCTGTCATCCCAGGCATTTTATAATCCTATAAACACTTCAGTTCCCAAGAAAGTACTATTCTCCTTTAAAACAATATGTCAGTTTCTCATAAAGTGCCTGAACTTGTTATTCTGTGTAGTATGACTTTTTGTCAGTGTTACTGAGTTTCTCTTTTGAGAGGAGGAAAACAAAATAAAACTTATTCAGGGAGATGGGAACCATCTGTGCCTGTTCCAAAGAACACCAAGGGGATTTCACCACTTTTTTGTTTTTTAATCAATGACAGATTGTGCTAAGTCAGGCACCCAGTAATTTAAGAAATGCCAGTTTCTGATTCATAGAGCTTTCTGAAAATTGACTGAGTGAGTATCTGGTGGCCCATATTATTTTTGAAAACAAGTTCAGTGAATCTTTCCAAAGCAAACCATATGGATGTTTTAGCTGATCAGATACATATCAAAAATAAACATTTGAGCAGCACATTTTAAAGGCAGTATGCATCAATTAATATGTAAATAATTATTGCTAATTACTAGGGCTGAACAGGAATGGAATTTTATTTTGGGGAAGAAAATAATATTTTCCGCAGCTTTCCAAAACTGAATTAAACAATGCATTTTACAGAATGAATCAAACCCCACAATTGCTCGAAGTCTTTCAGCTTGATACACTAAAAGAATTCTACTTTATTTTTTACTTTAAGAAAAAAAATTCAATGTTATTCATATTTACAAGTGTATTTATTTTTGGTATATTATTATTTTTTCTGTTTGGTATATTTATACTGAAACTAACTTTTTTCCATGTTGAAGTTAGCTTGGGTGACTTAGAGCTTTAGCACAAGGATTTTTCTATGCTTCTTCCCCAATTTCTTTTTTGAAATGAAGCATTACTGAAATTAACACACCCTACCAACTGTTTTCTTGTTGACTTCCCTGCATCAGAGTATTTCAGGAATTTGAATCAAGACGCAGATATTTTTCAAGTCTTTTGTGTTGTATATATGTGCAAATTAATTAAGAGCAGAAAAATTAAAATTAAGTTCATATTTTCAAAATATGAGGTCTGCTTTCAAGCAGCACTGTGATGCTAAAAAATAAATAAGAAGGACAAGCAAAAGTGTGTACAGAAAAGATTCTATGTAAGAACAAAGGCAGACATGAATGAAGAATAGAGGTCTGAACCAAGTGGCTCTTGAAAAGAATTATCTTACATACTAGAAAAACATTATCTAGCAACACATGGAAGGCAGAGCTTCCCTTCTGGGTCATGGATACCATGGGAACACTTGAGTCATCACTCAGAAGTTTACTCCAATAAAGGCATTGCAACTCTAGGTCTCTGTGCTAGAAGTGTTTGCTGCTGGGGGAAGTGTCCTGCTGCTCGGAGTCTTTATAATCACCCCACAACAACTGGGATGCTGTACATTTCTGCTTTTTCAGAAATGCATTTTCAGTATTCCCAACTGGCTTATTAAGCTATCACCGTCCCATATATAATGTTACTCTTTAGTGTATTCTAACAGCAAAGGCTACATCTGGTTGGTTCCAAAGTACTATGGAAGATCCAAATGCAACAGAAAAGCTCCAGGAACATAAGCAAGTGAAAATACTTTGCTCTTAGGAAGTGCTTTTTATCTCTTGGCCTCACAGTTTGTATCTAAATGTTTGTATCTCTGTATTGCAGTTGGGTGTTTTGGAGAATAAAAGGACAAAGCGATTGCTCAGCATCAAACAGCACAGCCCAGAGAAACCTCCTGATTTTCTGACTTAAAGCTAAGATAAAGTATGCTATTTTCTGTCTGATTGAACACATCATAATTAGGTTCATGAAAAGAATGAATAGTGAATAAAGGGTCCAGCTGATGAAAGAAGAATCCATAATTTCATACCAAATATGATGCAAATTGTGATGTTTTCATACCTTTTTTTCCCCCCATCTGTTCTCGTTGCTTATATCTATCCTTCCCATTTGTGGCTATAATAAGAAAAGGAATAACTTTACCCTTCCTGTTAGAAAGATTATTGTTTCAATGATATACATGAAAGGTTGGTATGAGAGGATGTATTGGAATCACCACAAGAAGGTATTTTTGTCCTAAGATTTTTTTTAGTCCTATCTCATAGAGAGGACATTATACATTTAAATTAGATTATTTTGTGGAGTTAAAACGTCTTTCAGTTTTCCAGGTTAAATTTCTCCTAGGTAATAAACATTATTTGTTATTGCCACATTATTTTAGTTCCCATAGCTGTCTTTTTCCTACATGTTGAACCTTCCAGGAGAAACCCAGAGCTCTTTTGATCTTCCTTTGCTAGGCTCCCTTTGAGCAAGCTCTCTGTCCTCTCCTCCTGTAATACACATTTTATTTCTGGTCATGCCAGCAGCCTTCCAATTCACTTGTTTCAGTCTGAGTTCAAATTGAACATGGATTACCATAATTGTTGGAGTACACTTAATCACTGCACTTATTCAAGATGCTGCAGCTGTGATTGCTTTCCCTGACGATTCCAATTGTTCTGTACAATTCCAGCAAGAAAACATCTTTTCAGACTTCACTAGTTTTAATATTAGGGAACTTCTTAAGGGAATTTTTGTCTACAGAAGTGTATGGTATTTAGAGTTTCTTAAGGCTGTTTTGAGATTCTTGCTTACAGATATATTTGAAAACAATTGAAATCCATGGCTGCATCTACTTGGGTTTCCAGTACTGAAGTTCCATTTTTCAGTAGAAGATTCCTAAAAATTCCACTGCCAGAGTTCAAATTAGAAAACAAGCATTCATATTCTAAGTGAATGCCCAGATGGAAGTGAAAGCCAAGTGAAATCCTTTCCTTTTCATGCATCATGACCTTTCATAAATATTCTGTAAGCTCAGACCCTAAGCTGCACCTGTACAAATTCATTTTGCAGAGAGGTGGCATAGCTATAATTAAAGATAGAAATGACTCTGCAATTTGTAATCCAATTCATGTCCTCAGTGGGTATAAATTATCAGACATTACCAACTTCAGTGGAGTTGTTCTTATTTATTCTTGGTACCTGACACACAGTTCATAAGCCTGCCAATACTTGTTGAGGGAAAAGAAAACTTGGCTCATTTTCTCCTAGGCTCTTAAGGCTAATGCAATTAAAAAATGTATTGTTTTGCTATTCAGGTAAAGAAATGAGGCTAGGAATACAAAGCAGAGAGTGGAATAGCTGAGTTGGAAGGTGACATTTAAACAAGTTTGTTTGTTCTAGTAGTTTTGTGTTTGTAAATTATCATGTATTATGATCTAAAGTAGATGGCTAAAGTTCTGATTGTAGGATAAATTCTGCATTGCTATTGTCAGAGTAATTATCTGTCAACAAGACACTGCAGCATAGACTATCACTCACTGTTACTATCTGGAATAGATGCCATTTGCATACTTTGTTTTTTTAAATTTGTTTTTCTGTGACCACTGATTTCACTGTCTTTCAGTTTAGCTGAATTTTTGTCTTACTGGTTTAGCACAGCTTCATTTCACAAGGTGCAAGCAATCTCACACCTTAGTTATGCCATATATTTGAAAGACTGCATGCCGCAAAGAAATTATCCCATAAAAAAATTCGAAGATGACAGTTGTTGGATGATAGCCATTTGTACAATCTGTGTTATAAAACCAGAGTCACTGTGTGATAATTTGATACCAGGCCATCCTTCCCTGTGAGCAGATCTCACTCTACGTTTCCATTCAGTTGACAAGGGGTCCTTAATGCCCATGCTACCTCCTTTTTCCTAAGTCCATATGAGCCTGAATCCTTTGTTCCTGGGTGGCAGCAGGAACCATCTGTAAAATCCAGGGTTTGGGGTATTTTTTGTGACCTGTATTCCCTACATAGACACTCACAGTAGATGCCCTGCTTGCCCTGGCCTTTGCATGCTTCTGCTGAATGTTTTCCATAGGTTTAATGTGCTCAAAACATTTTAGGGTGCACTATTTTTTGGGAGATTATAACAGCCCTTGTCAAACAATAAAAACCAAAGCTTAATCTCATTTTGCTTTTTCTCTTAGGATTCTTAGTAATATTAGGAGTAAAAACATCTGCTATGGAGAAATATTCCAGTGATCTGTGTGAAAGAGCTAAATCAGTGTGTGACCTTAAGTGCAATTGTAGCAAAAGAACAGGATATAAAGGTAGAGCAAATCCATCTTGGAATGACTGCAGTCTCTGATACCTGATAGTGCATGAAAGGATGATTGATCTTCTGCTATTAAAAGAGAATACACTGGGAAGGCCAAATATAAAAAAAGTCAATGGCAGCAAAAAGCCAGGACATAAGGGAAGCTGGAATAGCTGCTCAATCCATAACAATGCCACAGATTTGATGTAACTGTCTGACATGGAAGACAAGGATTATAATGAAGAGGTTATACATAAAGGAGGTAGATAACAGTCCATTAACTTTTTAAAAAAGCTGAAAAATTAGATTGGAAGCCATTTCCGAACTATTACCTACAAGTAACAAGTCACAGAAAATGCTCATGCAAGTCCACCTGAACACCTCAGCTGTGGCAGCTGTCCATTCACATGCTCATAGCTTTCAGGAAACAGGGACACAAACACACCTGTACTTGAAAAGATAATGAGGGGGAAAAAAAGAAAAGAAGAGTAAGATGTAAAATAATAAATGCTAGAGGAATAATTAGCCACAAAGATAGCTATGATAAAGGCAAATGTGATACAAGAATAGATGAAGCTAGGCGTTTCTGGGACTGTGGGTGCTTTGTTATAAAAGCTCATCATTAAAAAAAATAGCTTGAAAATAACACTGGCAAACAAACCAAATGGGCATTACCTGGTAAAAAGTAGCTTCAGCCTGCAGATGTACGATCTAACGTGATGACTTGCGGCAGAAGAACATCCTTGGACCTTGCTGGAAATTAATCAAAAGCTTGGTGTTTTAGGTGATTTTGACTTCTGTTCTTTCTGTGCTAAACCTAGGTGTTAAACCTAGAGAGCAGAAGCAGTGGTTTCATAGGGAAGTTTTGTTTGCAGAAGGAACTTGTGTGTGCAGTTACCTTGGCTTTTGACAAATGTTGAATGAACTGAATGGATAGCACTTCTTGTCTTCAAGAATGTAACTGTCACACCACAACAAGGCAGAGTTTATGCTGACATCATACAAAACAAGCAAACAAACAACAACCCCCCACAAAAAAACACAAAAACCCCCCCAAAAAACCAACACACCAACAAAAAAAAAAAACAAAACCCAAACCAAAGCAAACAAAAAACAAAACCAAAAAACCCCATAAAGTCTCTTTTTTTTCCAAATGCCTGTGGTGCCATGAAATCGCCTCGTGATCAGCGCCTCTCCTGAGCCCGAGTCAGAAGGTTAGAGCATTAGCCTTCATTTCTCATACGGGGCAAGTGCCACGCTATGCATGGACCCAGTGCAAACCAGCTGGCACCAGACACTTCTGACCTGCAGACCTGATCTGGGAACTGTGGGAACTGGAAGAGCCAGTTCCAGAAAGAAAGCAAGGTACTTGATTTTAAAGGAACTTTGTTGAAAATGAATCACAAACCAACTGGTGCACTATAAATAATTCATGAAATATATACATAAGTAGTACATTTTTATGTTCCATTAGGAAAGAAAAGGTACTTATTTGCTGAAATCCCAATAAACCTTACGATGTGAAGAAACAGTAAAATGTGACACAGCCTGTTAGGGCTAAATTATCTTTGTGTTTTAGATACTTACTGGAGAGGGAATGCATATCTTTGTGTGCCTTTTCTGAAAGTAGATCCTTCAGCAAAAATCTGAGTGTTCCTTTTATTTATTTTATAGTCATTAGCAGAAAGCTGTCATTTTTGAATGTGCTAAGTAGATGCACTTAATTTACCGTCCTGTTTCTAAGGAGAGGAATCTATTCTTTAAACTTGTTTATGTTCTGTGGTTACATAAAAGAGTCTGATCATGTCTCATCACAGGTTCTAGCTGTATCATTTCTTAAATATCTCCATTTTGCTTGATTCTTCTGTGCTTGACTTCCCCTTTTGAACTGATTAAAGCTGAAAACCTTAGCTTAAGAAGCATTCTGCAAAGAGATCTGATTCTTCCTTTCTGTTTCTACAAACACTTTACAACACAAGAAGTCACTGATTCTCTTCTTGCAGCGTGTTACATAATTGAGGTTGTGGAATCTGCTCTGGAGAAATTCAAGGCAGGAATTTCCCCTGTGCTCTAGGGGACCTGCCTGAGCAGGGAGGTGGAACCAGATGGCTCCAGTGGTGCCTTCACCCTTACCCGTTGTGTGTGTGATTATGGGATAGCACAGCTTTGGGCTGTGGCTCCTCGTGCCTGGTAAAAGTCTGTCCACTCAGCCCTGTTCTGATCAGGTACCTCTGACATAGTTTAGCTGTATTTTTCTTTCTAGCAAATCAACCTATGTGTTTATCAGTAACGATGAGATCGCTAATAATGAAGTCACAACGTCTTTGAACCTTTCTTTGTGGGGGAAAATGTAATGCTTGTGGAGAAAAAGAAATTTGAAAGTTTTGGAGATATACTATAAGTCAGAAATTGGCTCTATTTCTTTTTCAATAAGAATGTAAAGATATTCTGAAAATATAAAAACTTTCCATGGGGAGTGGAAAGTTGGTATCAAATGTTAAATATTTGATTGTAATGGTAAAATGCTTTGGCCTAGAAAAGAAGCTTTACTCAATACTAAAAGCCATGTAGAGAATTTACTAAAATGCCTCGGGTGTTTGTTTGTTTGTTTGTTTTTTACAAAAGAACATTTTCAACCCAACTCCAGAATTCCAAAATTAAAATGCAATTTTGGGTAGTTATAGTGAATGAGAAAGACTTGCAAGGTAATGATCAACTGGTGTGAGATACCTTTTCTCATTATTTTCATATTTAAGATAGTAATTATAAAATATGTGGGCTCTCACAAAAGTAGATTGCCATCTTAGCATACATGATATCTGGAAGAGTTAAAATAAATCATATTAAATCTAATAATTTCCCTGCTCATTTAGGGAACTCTGAATTAAAGTGTTGAGCTATATATCTATTTATGGATTAACGGATTAATTAATTAACTGTGTATTCAAGATCCAGCAGCATCTTTTAGACCCCAGCTCCACAGGGTTATAAAAAGAACATTTTCAGGAACTGATGAACTTTTGCATTACAGGAACATTGTCCTTAGAGGTTTTCACAAGGTTTTATTTCAAGGGACTGAAGGCAGTATTAGAGAAAATGGATTTACACTGAGTCATGATAACACAATTATAATTTTGCTCCTGAAAATAAGAGAGCCCTGAATGATATCAGGAATTTACACAAGGCACATTTCTCTGCTTCCCATAAAATAAGTAATTTGAATTGGAGATCTAGCAAAGCTTATGAAAACCATAATTTGCTGGGCATTTCTCTTGCCGTATTACATTTCCACTTCTGATACTTTGTTTTAATATAAGGGTTTCTGCAACACTATACATTTGTTTTGATAGTTATTTGATTATGTCAGATCAGGAGAAATGACTTATTACATTACTAATACAACACTTTCCAGAACTTGTGTTTAAAGGGAAAAATACATTGAACTGAAATACAGTTAATATCAGTGTTTGAGACTAAAAAGTCCATAGAAATTGCAAGTGGCATGTCAAAAGCCCAAAACCAAATTATATTTATCTCCTTATTTTACAGAGTTCTCATGTCAGCATGTACAGGGTTAATGCGAACAATAATCTCCTAAGATTTTTGTTCCTTAAGCCACCATTATAGAATGAAAACCCTAGACAGATATATGTCTGCAAGAAGTGAAGTGATGTTGTAGAGTGGTGGAACAATTTCAGGACTGAGAAGACAAAACTAGCTTTGTTTTTTTGGAAAAAAATTTTCAGCTAGGTTAGTTGCTACCATCAAATGTTCACCTCTCCCTGTAGGCTTTGGCTTTTGTTTCCCTTAGGCCGCTAAGGCTACAATAGCTCTATAATAGGAATTTCAAGGGCAGCATATTATATAACCACATAACCATCTGATCTACCCAGTGCTGAGGTACAACTTTGAAAAAACTTTAAAATATTAATAATGCACATGAATTTTATAAATTACTACAACTTTCCTATTTGCATTAGGTTCAGATAGAAAAGGAAAACAAAGAAAAAGTCAAAGACAAGTTTGCAATCATATTAGAGGCTGAAATCAGGTAAATGTATTAATTCATATCCTATAACTTGGAACAGAAGTGATCCTAGAGAGAGCGGTATGTGATGGCATGATGACAGTACTGCAGGAAGAAATGGAGTGGGTATGCACGTGTGTGTGTGTACTTACTGCCTGGAGCTGCATGGCCAGTTCTGCAAGTAATTCCAGTCAATGAAATACTCATTCTGACACATAAACAGACTTTAAACACTTGACCGGCTTTGCTTATGTTGCACATGAAGTATGTTTGCTGAATGCATGACTGCCATCTGAGAACATTATAGCATCTAGGCATGAGGTGTCATTTTGGATTTTGTTCTAGCTGCAGCAGTTTTGAAAAATAAAAAGTGTTTTCTGACTATTTTGTCCTAACTGTCCTGAAGAATGTTGGATAAGTTGAACAATCATTCTAATTCATTCTTCACTCACTGTTGTAGATTCATCTTTAGAGGCTGTTCTAGAATAGGCTACAATAAATCTTCAAGTGTTGTTGATGTTGCTATTAACAGGTCAAATACACTGGCAAAATAACACTGGCAAAGAAATGCATGTAGATTAGACCCCTGAAATAGTAAATGAGGACAGTGGATACTTCGAGTGACATACTAATGAATTACTTGCTTAACGAGAATACAATAACCCATACATTTCTCAGTGTTGGAAAAAATATGTTATATTCAGCGATTAATCATTATTCTTCAAAATCTAATGAGCCCTTAGGAAAAAGACATTGGAGTAAACAACATAAGCTGACTAAAGATGTTCAGAGTGAGTGTTCATTATTACCTATGGAGCAAACTGAAATATAACTAGTCCTTAACGTGCTACTGCAGTAGGAGAGAAATAAGCTTGCCTATATTGAGAACTTACCATTGTAAAAGAAGAGAAATGAAAAAATGAACTTACATTAAGAAAATATAAACTAATGTAGGGAGGAGCAAGAATTTTGAGACCTAGTTCTGTATTCCTCTTCACTCCAAGCCCACAATGTTGTAGTTAAAAAGCAATGTATTTTCAGTGTAATCACAAGAACAATGAAAGCAAACATTTAAATACAAATAGAGTTGTAAATGTTCTCCATAACAAACTCAGCAGGTTTACCTAGCAGCTATGTTCATTTCTGCTTAGAGTTGAGCAAAGCAGCTAAAAATATCCAATGAGTAGTGATAAGATTGAGATACAGGAAGAATGATCAAGAAAGGAAGTGACAATCCATATAACAAAGAATAGAGGGTTGGTTGTGTTGTTCCCGTTATTAGATTAAACCATGGGAAGTGGCAATGGTTAACTGATATCTACACAATGCTTGTTTAACAATTCGTATGTTTAGCACATACTACTGCCATTGGAAACGTATCAATAAATCTGCCTTAGTTTTTTTGTTTGGATTTTAAAAATATCTGAGAGAACTATGACTCAATAGGAACTGAAGGAATACAGAATTTAATTTGATTTCCCCCATTGTAAAGCAATGCATTTCTTTAAAAGGGTTCAGCTTTGAAGATGCTCCCAGAGTTTCAGCCTCTTTGCTTTCTGAACTGAAATAATAATGTACCAAGCAAATGAAATGGGGCAGTTTTCCTGAGTTTCCTATGGTGGTAGAATTTTACAGTGTCTGAATTCTACCCTCGGAGGGAAAGGCAGAGACAATTTGAGTGAAGTGTACTAAAATCCATGAGGATATTCCTGTATCTGCACTTTAATGTCAATTTCAGTGCCTTTATTTCAGCTTTTACACAGAACCTTGGTTTTGCCCTTGAGCCATCACAGGGAATTGAGGAGTCAACTTTCATTATTTTTCTCCAGTGCTTCAAAACCACGGTGTTCAAAATATACAGAAATATTCACCAATAGTCATGTTTTTTCCCTCTAAAATATGAATTAGAAGGATGGCTTGGTAGTGATGAAAATTTTCATAATTTTCAACACTTTCTTTGGGAATCTTCCACGTGGCTTTTCCTCTTTTTTTCCGTGTCCCAGGAGACGTTATAATTCTTTTAATGTGTGTGGTACATTTTGTGTGCAGTACCCCTTGCCCCCACATGCTATTCCAGAAGTCTGATAAAGAATTCATAGATCAAAAAAGTAAAATTTACAGTATTACAAATTCAGCAGTAGCCAGTTCTAAACTAATGCCAGGCCACCCATTAAAATGACATAAAAATACAGTCAAAATACAAGTACAAGGTAACATTGCCTGAAGGAGCAGTACCATGATTGATTGTGCAGATGAAGAGTAGAATAGACAGAATAGAATAGACTATTTCAGTAGGAAGGGACACACAATGATCATCTAGTCCAACTGCCTTAGATAATTTTGTTTTCTAAGTGTTGCAATGACAGTGGAAATAAAAGCAACTACTATAAAACAAAGAGAAAAAAATCACAGAATGCTGTTTATGGGCTTGCCAATGAAGGTCAGAGAATTAAATGCTCTCTTTCAAAGTGAAAAATGCACACTGTATTGTCCATGTGAGCAGCCTGTTTTCAAGGGTGACCGTGATACTCCCTTTGAAATTAGAAGGCAGTGTTATTTTTATGATTATTAAATTATTTGGCTTTTCGTTTTACCTGTTCCATAATATAATTAGGACCATATCTAATAGCAGCAAGATGAGTCTGCAAACCCTGTTGTGCCAGATATGCAGAATTGAGCACTGTGTGGGAAGTGTAATTGCTGAGCACTTTATAGAGCATTCACTGCTTGACTCCAGACTGGGAAGGGCTGCAAGCAAATTAGAAGACAAGAGTAGAATTGAAAGTAGTGTGGATAAGTAGGAAATTAAAAAAAAAACCAACAAAACAAAACCAGCCAAAACCCCCAAAACCTAAAAAATGGAAGGCAGTTCTGTGAAGCGAAGCGCAAAATTTCATGCTTTTTACGATACTGATTATCAAGTGCAGAGAAGAAGGTGGGGTGTGCCTGGCTTAGCAGCACTTTCATTAAATCTATCATTCTGTTGTAAAGAGGAGGAAGGAAAATAATGTAAAGGGTAAAGAATAGTTTGCACTGTTTTTAACATAAGCTTAACAGAAGTATCAATATTATCTCCACGTGCATATACCAGACTGCAATTTAGAGAGGAGAAGGTTACTTTGGAGAAGGGAAATAGGAATGAGCATGTTATAAGACAAGGTCTTTGAGAAACAATTACAAACCTCAAGTTGTTTTATTTAGAGATGTTAATGTACAGCTGCTCTGCTGAAACCTCAGAACTGTTTCCTGTCAGCTGACTCATGAGAGCCATAGATAGCTCTTGCCCCACTTGTAAGAGCCATTGCTTTTACCTTCAACTGGTTTTATGTACTTCCCTTCACAGCTGCAGCAGGGAAAGAACAGTGGAGTTATCCAAGGTGGGTCGATGGGTGGCATAAACACGACTGGAGATAAATTTACTTTTTTTTTTTTTTTAATGGATCCTCACTGAGAACAGACACAGTAACAGTCTTCAAATGTTGAAGACCACTGCAAAGTGGAAGAGAACACATCAGTCTCCATATTCATTGTGTGTAAGAGAAAAGGCTGTCAGCTACAGCATCAAAATTATAGGTTAGATATTAGCATTCATTTCCCAGCTAAAAGGATTGTTAAACACTGCAGGGGGTTTCCTAGGAAGGCTGTGTAGTCCTCATCAGTGGGGATGGTGAAGAATATGCTAGGAAAGTATCGGTCAAAAGTTGTTTAGGTGTAGTTGAGCTTGTCATGAGGACTTTTTCTGAAGTCTTCACTGAAAAGAGGTACATTTTTCTTGTTTGCCTGTTCTCACACACCAAAACCCCACCCAAAGCAATAACAACACCTTCGCCCCCACCAAAAAACCCCAAAACCCAACTTACTTTAAATTGTTTTATATCAGTGAAACTTAAACAGTAAAACGTCTACAAAAATGTTAATATGCATGTCCTAAGCCAGAAAATGGCTACTGGCATATGATCACATATGGATTCCTTTAAATGAAATGCTCTGACAATGAAGGCCAGATACAAGTTATCCCAACTTTTATAGCTTCAATCTGGCTTTATTAAAAGCTCCTAAGACTTTCTGAAGTAACAGTATTGCTGTGCTTTGCTTGTAAAAGTAAGTTTTAATCTCTGATACATACAGAGTAAAGTCAAAGAGCCTCCTGCAAAATTAGCTGTACATTACTATTTTGCTGTTGATATTTCTTTGCAATGGCTTTGGGGGAAAAAAAAAATCATACATATTTTCCTTCCTAGTTATTTTACCAGGATAACTTAAAAAAAAAAAAGACATTTAGTCAGTCACTGGAGTATTCTGGCAAAAGACAGCTGGATAAAATTATAGCAGATAATAAGAAACTCACATTTATCATACTGACTGATTTTTCAAAACATTGAACTGCATCAAAATGTAAATACTATCAATCTTTGCCTGATATATAAATCTTCCTGGGAACACACCCTTCCAGTGCAGTTTCAACTGTGATCTTCTAATTTCTCTTTCCTACCACCTCAATGCTTCTATTGCCATGACAACTAACAAGTTCTAACTCCGGTCAAGGTTGAATGGGGGGTGGGAAAAAAGAAAGTTTTGTAACCAGCTGATGTGCATCAAAAATTACATTAAGGGGAGGTTTTTCCATCTTGTTAATGGTGCATATTCAGTACATAACTTTTAGTAATGCTACTAGTTAATGAAAGAATGGATATCCACTGATTAAATAGATGTCAGAATGGGTAATTCTGTATGTCATTTTGTAGGTTTGCTGTGAGAGTAATTTACCTTACTTGTGTATAACCTACATGTGGTTAGGGAGACTAAAGTGGAAAGAAAAGGCTCTATCTCATCCAAGGTGACACATGCAGCTCAAAGAAGTAGGAGCCTTGGGCTGGTTGGAAGTCCAGGTAGGCAGCAGGAAACTAATTTAGTGCATCAAAACTTTCAGCCCCAGAACCATCAAGGCCTGGAACATACAGTTGTTCAAGTACTTGTGCATTCAGCAAAAATGGTATTTTGGGTAGAAAACCAATAATAATGATAATAATAAACAAATATTTAACCTGTTTTTAAACCCAGGATATCTTGATCTCCTTTCTAGGAAATGAAATTCCTACTGGGTTGGGCTGAAGACCCTGTTTTGAATCAAGTTGTAATTCAAATTGTAAGAATTCTTACAATTGAATGTGATGTCCCACCTGATGGTCAGGCTGTTAATCTATTGATCACACTTTGCTGGCACTCTCCCTTTTGTTGATTTTTTTTTTTTTTTAAACAGCAGAGACCTGGATACAGGCACCTAGCTGCAAGTTATGGTATTCCCTGCCCTTTCCTAAATATTTAATATGTAAGTGCAAGATAAGGTGTGTTTCTAGTTTAGGAATGCTGTTCCTTTCTCAGAAAAGAAGCCTGAAAGCTCAGTACCTATCTTGTGTCTCAATGCGGATTCCACTAGACAGCTGAATTTATAATGATTGTTGAGTGCAGGGCCTCAAACCTTGATCTTTTGCCATTGACACTAATAGGAATTCAGTAGTTCCTTTCAAGTATGTACAAACTTAAGTCCTTGGTTTCTTCCGTATAACAAGTTGTGAAGAAGTATAGCGATTAAAACTATAACTGAGGAGTAGGTTTTTTTTTGAGACACAAAGACTCAGCAAAAAAAAACCCCAACTAATTATTAGGTTCTTTGGAAACCTTGACCTTTTGAGAGGTGAGAGAAAATCCTGCAAAATGTTAGGCTTACTGTTTCCTAAAAAAGCCTTGGTATGTTAGTTCTCATATCTCTCTCAAAACCCCCACTCTTTGTCAAGCAGAATGCTTAGGAATAATTTTCATTTTTATTTGCAGTTAAGAAGCTAAAGGACTGAAGAGGATTGGATGTTAGATGAATTTTCTGTCTCATTAACAGAAATTCTTAGGGTTGGCAGAGCTTCCAGGGTCCATAGCAGGAGTGCAGTGAAACATAAATTGTAGCAAGACTGAAATCTCATGTGAACTACTATCGAACCAGAACAAGGGAGATTGCAGGCAAGATGTATAGAATCTGAAATCTGCACCATCTGAATTTGTCACCCAAATTAAGTGCCTGTGTGTCTTTGGACTCTCAGCAAGAAGAAATTATTATAGCTGTTAAATCTAAATCACAGCTGCTTAAACCACTATGACCTTGCAAGGGAAAGGAAGGTAATGTTTTTAACCCAAGCAATAGACTTGCTTACAAATGCAGGTTAAAGTGACTGGTGTCTTGCAAAGGTGCGCAGAACTTTCCTGGAGAGGGCTTGTGTACGTTGTGGTGCCCCTGACCAGTGCCAGGCCACCTCCTGAAATTCTCTGCCAATTCTCTCTACAGCTTAACCACAACCTCCCTTGAGGTGGGGAGAATGGATGAGAAATAGAAGACAATGTCTAGGGACAGAATTCAAGACCAGGGGAAGAAACGGGGGGAATCCACTGTGTTGGAAATATACATTCTTCAATTACCCGCTTAAGTCTCAGCAGATAGAAGAAAAAATTAGACTGCTTAACCTGGGTCAGAAAAGGTGGCTGAACAACAGGCTAGGAGGTTCAAATAACAAAAGGATATTTGCCAAAGGAAGTGATTATATGCCAAAGTGTGACAAACTTCAAAATCAGTGAAAAATGTCTTTACAGGGTAAAAGAATGGAGAATGCTTTCTAATGAGAAATGCAAATATTAATTTATGTCTAAACTAAATATTATGTCCAGCTATTTAACAGCTTTCCAGAGTTAAGTAGTGATGGATGAAGGGTCCAGCTCAGCTTGCTTGCTTTTCAGAGGCAGTAAGGTTTAGTTGGAGTCAATAAGATTCACACAATCGCTCTCTTCTAGAAACTGAGCAGCAGACTAACACAAAAATGAAGAAATCAAAATCATTAGGCTTAGCATGTAGTCGACAAATTAGTATTTGTCTCAAAATATAGATCTAAATCCAGAAGAAATAAATTAGTAATTTTATAACAGGAATAAAAGGAAATCTTGTTTTAATGAAGGTGTAGGAGTTAAATACATGCTATGGCAGGAGATGGATTGAGCAGAGAGCCACTGCTCGGGACGTGGCAGAACACAGTACTTGAAGAAAGGGAGCATTGTCTTGAAAAGATGCTGAGGGCTGACTCAGAAGCCTATCTTGCCAAGAAAGCCAGTTTGCAGTCCTTTTGTGCTTTGAATACTGCCAACTCTATTATTGATTTGCAAGGAGAGAAGAGGACGCAGTATGTGACAAAATTCCTTTGAGAAGTATTAAAGTACAATCAAAGTGGTTTTGCTCTAGTCCTACCTCAGATTCTAGTTGTTATATACAGAAATTGGAGAAATGGGAGGAATAAAGGAGTCTTCCAGGAAAATGTGTGCTTGAATAGATTTTGCATACTGAACTGTATTTTTACTATTTTGAATTTAGAAATTATGGACTTTTGCAGGTATTAGTTGACTTTTAGTTTCAATAAATTATTATTTTGGGGGGGGAGCTTCTTAGTGTGCTGCTAAGAACCAGTCACAATAATTGGAACATAAACTTACTTTTTGGGGAAGCATGGGAAAGGAACATTTATGAGGCTATGGTCTTGGTAGCAAAAATGTAACAGCTGATGAAATTCCATAGAAGCCAGATAATATATACTACTACATCAAGTCCACAAATTATTAATTTTGTAAAAATTGGTGCAGTCTTACTCCGGTATATTAGTCTAGTAGTTGATTTTTACACTAAAGTAATTACAATACTTCAGTAAAAGGTAAAGCAGAAGAAATAATTTCTAACAGTAGCAGTAGTTGCAAATTGTCTACATAAACCTTAATAAAATCAATCCTGGTAGCTGAGCATGTTCTGAATTAGCTTTATCTCAGTTACCCAAACTGCAAAGGAAGAAAAAACTGCAAAGGAAAAAAGAAAAAAATGCTGATGTAATACCTGGTGAAGTACCATGTGAAATGAAGCAAAAAGGTGAGACAAGATATTGAAAAATAGTGCATCTGCCTTGTAAAACATCCCACAAACCAAATGTCCTGGAATATTAAGCATCTGGTGTTGTGTTTCAGGCTTTTCAATTTCTGTGGATAACATGGGAACTCTAAGAATGGCTTTGCTTTTTCAAAGCCTTGTGAAACTTGAAAAACTGGGAAACAAAACCTCTTTGAAACACAATGATGAATTTGAGACTTCATCATCTTTTTGCTGGATATGACCGATTGGCAATGGTGAACGATGCAAAAGATCTTGTCTTTGCAAAGTCCAAGTCCTATTTTCTGCCTTCCTGGATACACAAAATTCTAAGGCTGTTTAAAAGCAGGAATGCAAATGTGGTCTTTGTTCCAGGAGTGATCCAGGATTGCACAGTTGCAGGATCAGATTTGTTAGGGAATTGGAGCAAGCTACAGAATGTGAAAATTTCTGTACAGTGTCGGTGGTGCATGCGCAAACATTCACTTCCACACTTTTCCTGGAAGGCCTTTTGGGAGGTGATTGGGAATATGGTACTCTCTGTAGCCTTTCACTGATTCCCCTGAAGAATTTGGGAAGCTGCACAGTGGGTCTGAGCCTCTCATCATTCTTTTCTGACTTGTCACTCTGCAGGCCAAGCTGGACAAGGGTGCAGCTCCTTTGTTTTTTCATTTGGGGAAGTCTTGGTGCCAAGTCCATAATTAGCAAGGGTCTGTGGAACTTTGACTACTGCTGTCCAGAATGCCTTGCAGCATCTCTCTGTGACTGAACATTTGTATCAAATTAGAATGTATTTTATCCTTAATGAAGGTTTATTGGTAGGAGAAATAATTGGTTCATTTTTTTAATGACTTGAAGATCACCTGGAGAAATCTTTATACACCTCCAATGTTATCTGAAGGAACATTTTGGATTGGAAGAAATCAGAGATCTAATCTGATGGTAACTTGTTTTTTCCTTGGGTTCATTATTTGGTGTTTTCTGATATTAACTGTAACATGCTCTAGTAAGTGAAACCACCGTCGCTTATTCCAGTGGCAGTGGTTTGATGGAAAATGTGACTCCAGTATTGTTCTGTATGAAAGACAAACTGTGAGAGTTTGATCAGTGTACAAAAAAGGAGAGAAATAGATATGAGATAATGAAAATTAATGGAAGGAGCTAGAAATGGAAAGCTAAAGCATGCAGGATGAGGCTGGAATAATGTGTTACGTAAAGTCTTCTTCCTCATCATCTCTTTTCCTTCCTGCTGAGGCTTGTTCACTATCTAGTCCTGAATATTCGTATGCTGGAGTTGAGTGTCAATTTTTCAAACTAAGTAATAAATCCATCAGTAGGTTTTTTCTTACAATAGGTAATTTACTATGTGGTTGAAACAAAAATATAAGAAGATAGTGTGGGAAATAAAAGCATAGAAATCTGAATAAAAGCTTGATCTGGCTTATATTAGATATGCCTTCCAAATTCAGACAATTAGGGATTAGCCCCAGATGCTAACCTGAATAAGTTCTGAATTCACTGACTTGAACAACAGAGCTCTGATGTGAAAGAAGTGACTCTGTCAACATGATATATATCAGGCTGCAGAGCCTATATGTTGAGGTAAAATTCAATGCTGTTCTTCAAAGTCTTGCAGCTCATAACTCATACCCATGGAACGGCCCATGGCATAATTTTGAAAGCCCCAAGGAGCTATCTAAATTAGTGCAATCTGTCTCTGCCTACAGGCCAGCAGCACTGCAAGTTCTCTGCAGCTCTACCTGCCACAGTCCTGCTTTGGAAAACCTGCCCCATTTGCAGGCTTGTCTCAGGCATGTCCCTTTTTGGAGGGTTTGTGAGCCATTGTAGAGACTTTATGCCAAATCAGTAATTTCACTTAGGTGGAAGTGATGAACAAAAACCTCATCTCAGGAAAGTGGTATTGATGGCTTCAGATGCACAGGATAGAACTGTCTGTGTTATTGAATGATACCGATCAATTATTGCTATGGAGAAGAATTGAATCTGGATAATCCTTCACATAAGATAGAAATACTTAAAATTAAAACTGTGAGGTGTAAAGATGATGATAGCAGAATGGTTCATGTTGCAAGACTAGAAACCGTGACAGAGCTTATTTAAGCTGTTGAAAAATCTGTACATGAATGATCTGGTGAGATCATCCATATTAGTGCAAACTACAGCAGACTGAGCTCTCAGGAATCCACAGTAGAGTTAAGAAATGTATAAATCAGGGTGGAACTTTGTGTGCCGATTCTAAAATGGAAATGCTATTTTTTGCATTTTTGAGTAATTTGGGATCCAGTTGTGAAGAACTGTCATGAAATTAGAGCTATTAGAATGGCTGGAAGCCATTGAATTCTAAGTCTCTGAATACATGGAAAATAGTGATCCAGAACCATACCAGGGCTGTAAAATAGTATTAAGAAGTCACTTGGATAATGAAGGATTAGAATTCCAGCTGGTAGACTTACAAAACTTACTGGTTTTGATGAAGCCATGTCAATTTACACCACCTGAAAAATTTACTTTAAGATTGTTGAATAGAAGATAATCATAATCTATTTTAATAGGTGATTTTTTTCTTTCTAAGACAAAATATTTTAAAATTGTTTTCTATGATAGCTATTCTAAAACTTTCAGTTCTGGGTAATCTTTCACTGTCCACCTGAATTCTTGCAAATAAACACATTTCTGACTTCTCATTGAGAACTTCAGAACTATAATTTAAATACCGTGTTAGAAATGTTACATCGAAAATAAAATCACAAAAGCAAACCCTAAGGTGTGTCCCTCTGTCAGAGACTACTGACTTCATAGTTGACATATTTCTGCTGAAAACAAAGGTATGTTTTAATTGCAGTTGGCGAAATGTTAAATCAAACAAAGAGATATGTATTATTTTTACCAATTAAATAATTCAAAAATTTTCTTGGAAGGTTCCGCTGTGTGCACTCCTGTGTTAGTGCCATTCAAAACAAGCTGAAAGACAAAACCTAAGGACTAATGAAGCAGTGCCCAGCTAACTGAGGTTAGAGAGAACTTGGCAAGGAAAGGAAGCCAGGCTTGCAAACTCCCGGGTCAGGATCAGTTTGTAACAGAAACCTGCCTGTTCATCCTTTCAGCACTCAGTGGAACTGAGCTGATTGGCACGCAGTTTTCTGGATGGCTGTAGATGAAGCTGCGCAGTCTCTGGAGACAGACATTTCCTCTTCCATTGAAGATAAGCTCCTCTCTCTACTTCTTTTCCTCAGAAGTTAAAGCAGAGTTTTATGCTTACTTGGCAATGTAAAAATAGTATTGCTGAATATGCTTTTAACTCTTAAATCTGCTTCAAACTAATTTTTTTTTAATTTTAAATCCATAACGTTAATTCTGCTGTGGAGTGCTAGTCTGAAAATTCTGCAACCCTTGGAAGAGAAAGTGATCATTGTGAGAGACTTTGGTCCTAATGACCTGTGAGCAGGAGAATGCAGCAGGGACTTGTTAAGCATCTCTTTCCCAGGCTGTCAAGGCAGACGATAGCTCCTGGAAAAGAAAAAAAAGCTTTCTGTGGTGTGATACAGGCAGCATGGGCTTAGCAAATCAGGCTGTAAGCAGCATGCTGGTTACTATGCCCACTGTTTTGAGAAATATATACTGGAAGAAAAATTAAACCCAAAATTTTTGAAAGAATTCTTAATTTTTTTTAAGAAATATTTTTTTGGACAGCAGACAGGTTATTCTATCACTGGAATTTCAGTTTAAAAATTTTGTGATTTCTGGTAAGAGCTGTGAGGATCTAGGGGAGAAGAATCAATATTTAAAATATCAGTCAGGACTAAGCAATATATTTCTTGTATGTATATTTCTTCCTACTTGACAAAAACTTGTTTTCTCTGATTTAAGAAGGTAGTTCTTCAACACACATTGCATTAAGCACCTGAGTAGTCCTGTGGACTACAGGAGATTGAAGAATGTATAGGAAAAGCAGGTTTTGCAGACTTCGTTTTGCTGCTCGAACAATCTAATTGCTTTTCCTATGAGCAATTATTAAATATTGTGTGAGTGTATCGTGGGGTAATGTAGTGTTGTGTCCTCCCAGTGTTGGAAGAAAATACCCAGATCAAAGATTATCTCAGAGATTATCTCAGTTAGTTCTAAGACATAAGCCCTAAGTATGGTAATTAAGAAGAAGTAGTGAACATCTGGTATCTTGTGATAATGGATCATCAGAAATGAAAATTACGTGACAGTTTTATACAATGTATAGTTCCAAACCCATAGAACTTAAAAAAGACAACATTTGTGGGAATAAGTAATGGATGGAAAGAGATTGATTAGAACCACCTGCTGTTTACTGTGAGATTTTAGAGGTGATTATGATATAAGGGAAAAAAAAGCACTTATTTCAATATAATTAAGGATAAAAATTAAATCTGATGTCACTAGAAAGGAATATAAGAGCTGTTAAAAATTATAAAATCAAGCGGCTAAAAGCTGCAAAGTATTTAGTACATAGCAAGGTAGGGCAGAATATTAAATAGCTGCAAATATGGAAAAATAAAATATGAGCAAACAGTACCACTCTTTTATCATCAGTAAGTAGCTTTAGGCATAAATAGTTCTCTTGAAATCATCTAGAATTTTTTTGCGCAAAAGGAGTAAAGTTTTTTAAATAAGAGGAAAAACGACTAAAATTTTAATAAGCACCCTGTGCGAATTGTGATAATTATTGAGGTCCTGCAAGGTCATTATTGGTAATTGAAACTTGATCACTTTTCAAACCCAACATGGCCAAGAAATTGCAAAATGTTATATGTAAGTACACTCTTTAAACCATTCCTTGAGGGAGCATGAAACAAAAAGAGAAATTCAGTGATTTTAAAGCAACAATGCATTCTGTAAACTTGTTTAGTATAAATTTAATTGAAAGTCATAGATTTAAAAGAAATTATATGAGAAGGCAGAGAATTCTTTGGAGCTGAGCAATGGATAGGAGATCTCAGGTTATATTTTCAAAGCTGTGTAAATGATTTACAAACATGGGCAGCACATCTTCCATAATTAGGAAACAGCCATAGAGAAAACATGAGGCAACAGTGATTTCTCTCAGTCCCAGAAGCGATTTAAGCCTTTTGGACTGTACATTCAGAGGTATTTTCCATGAAATAAATGTGGGAATTTCTGTTGACTTCCAGCAGAATTTAGACACTTGAATACTTGTAAATAGAAATGGTACCAGGAGGTGAAGATGTTTAGCAGAAAAAAATGGAAGTGATTATTTTGTAAATACGTCTGCAAATGAGGAAAAAAGATAATCCAAAAGTGGAAGTGCTGAGTCCATTTTATCTGTTAACTGGAAAAAAAAAAAAGAGGAACAGTACAGTGAGCAAAATACTCGCATACAAACTGGGTGATAGAGCGAATAGACAAATCCAGTGATATCTTGAGCAATTTAACTTTTCTAGTTCCTTTATGTCAATCAATTATTCTGCTGTGACCCCAAGTATCCAAGTTGAAGTTTGGCTGGGTTTGAAAAATTGATTTCTCTGTACTTTATGAAGCTCTTAGATCTCTTTGATGACAGCTTCTTAGATCAAAGTCAGTCAGATTCCTGTGACTGTCTAAAATAAGATGCTAGCTGGGTTATTTCAGACATAACCAGTGTTGCCAAATGTCTTTCAGTGACTCTCAGTGATCAGTTTGTCATACTTTTTATTTCTACTTATAGAAATACCACTTATATACCACCTTAATTCCCTTTTTTGAGTGCTTGGGTATGTCTTATATATTTACAAGGTATTCGGCTGTTATTTGAAACTGTAGTATCATCAGCAAAGCAAAAAATATCAGTCATGAATGCTAAATTTCGTCTTTAAATCACGAGGTATCTAGAGTACACGTCAATACAATTTTTTTATTTTTCAAGAATTAGGATGGAAAAATCTCTGAGTATGATTAAATAAATGCCAATACTGTGTTACAGGTTTGGCTGGAAAAAAAAAGAATGAAAACAGAACACAAAAACCTTCAAAAATTACCCTACTGAAGGCAATTCTTTATACATGTTAATACATATCAAATAAAGATTGAATTACATTTTGAATTGTACTCTTTAGAACAGTGCTGATTTGTGAACAATTCTGATTTGAGGAGGAGAAAATAAAAGCTCAGTGGATCGTTGTTGCCAAAGCCAGTGAAAATTGTTATTGAGAGAAGTGCTGTTACCTGCACAGTCCCTGCGTGCTTTCAGATGGAGTTTGCACGGTCGTGTTCCCACCTGTCCTGAGACGCTGGGATCTGGGAGCCTACTTCAATATTTATAACCTTTTTTCATTCTCACTGGTTACAAGCAAAGGAAATGCTCTTTCACACCTGCATGCTGGTGGAGCTGACTCTGCACGAGCAGCAGGGGAGGTCAGGCAGGCCCATGGGCTAATAGACTTCAAGTGGAATGCCATTCCAAACAGACCTTTGGGAATTGTAGGAGCTTTAAAGTGCTTCTGGTGGTCTGCACTTTGTGTTCTTGACACTTGGCAGTTTCTGGCCTATTATGTTCCTAGAGTCAGGCATTTCCAGCTTACTGCATGAACGCTGGCAGCTTTTAATGAGCGCTTCCATCAGAATGGCAGCTGCTACTCAGCACTTGGGGCTCCTGGATCGTCCAGCTGGGTATATTATGACTTTTTTATGCTCCTCTCTGTAACTGTGTTTGCTTGAATGATTTCACCTTGCTGGATTTCCCTGACAGAACCCTGTGTCATGACAAAGATTCTAGTCCCTGGTATTATGGTTTCTGAGAAAAGCTGAGTTTTAAAGCTAAATTTTAAGATCTGATCATGGGAATACAAGACAGAGGATCCACACACTGGATAATGTTAAAAAGAAGGAATCGGTGGTGAAAATGAAATTACTTCATTTCTGTATGTTATGGAGCTTTTCAAAACCAGCAACTCAGTGTAAAAACATATGAGTATCTTGCTGAGTGATAGTGCCAATTCTGGATTTTTCAGCACTTTGGAAAAAAGTTTAATATAATTTGCTAATTACTAGTGTGGGAAGTGACTGAAGGGCATCAACAGAGAGTGTTGTCTCTTTAGATGCACAGTGAAAGTGAAATGTGGCCCTAGCCCAAGAGAAGGGAAGAAAAGGAATCACTTTCCCATTTGACAGAACAAAAAATGGATGGCAAGACAAGGAAATAAACAAGTTATTTTGGATATGATATTTTCCGTTCTTAGGCAGTGCCCCTTGTCAAGCTCAGAAGTCTCCATTTTGTCAAGATAAATGTCAGTCCTCAAAGTCCTGGATATACTTCCTCTGGGATCCACATGGATAGAATATATTCCCTGAAGGAAACCCTGCATTTGTGAATTGAGTTGTGTTTCTTGCTGAAATCTATTTCCTGTCATGCTGTTAAGTAGAAATGCAGTTTGATGTGACAACTCCCAATCCTTGTTGTGTGCAGCCATTAAAGATCCTTTTATCTATTTACTGAAACCTAAGCCATACATTCTAGTGTGTGAAATCTTCAGTTGGATTCCCTTCTTTTTTAATACATTTTTTGTAGGTATAATAGAGATCATATGAACTGAAGTGGAAAAAAAAAAAAAGGTAATTTTTGACCTGTCTTATTCTAGTGAAAGACTGAAAGGTTATTCCCTAGGAAATGTTGAGGTAATTTGTTACCTTGTTTTATGAGTGTGCTGTTAAATAGCTGATATGTTTCCAATGAGAGGTGGCTGCAGTGGTGAAGTTAAATCAATTGCTTTGGTGAAATAATCCCCAGAGCTTGGTAATTGATTGCATTTTACTTTAGGTTTGCGCAGTCTTTTGATGTTCTTCAGGACCAAAAGCAATACAGTGTTAGAAGGTTGCTTTTATATATTAATGAGGATTTTTTAGCACCAAATCTATCTGAATGCAAAGCAGAAGCTGAGATACAGAGAAATGCAGACAAATGAAGATTCCCTCTCCTCTCTATCTACCCCTCCCTTTCTTTTTCTCCTTTTCCTTTGGCAATAACAATTAATTCTCTTGGTTCAGGAAATTGTAAAAATAAAGGAAAGTGAGTGCAGTATGAAGTAATTAACTAGATAAAGACAAATCAAATCAATCATCTCTATTACAGCTTCCTTTTCAGATGATATTTGGGTTAGGTACAGCCCGACCCTAAGGACACCACATGATGGAGAAAAAGAACTAATATTAGCACAGTAAAATCAGTTCTAGGGAAGGATTAATAAAATCTCTGTATCTACCTCCAGACCTCACCTCTGAGCCGGGATTAGTTTAAACATTACATATTAGCACTCCTGCTTACTCGAGGACAACAATATCAGATCTCTCCAGAGACAATACTGTAGCAGAACCAGTTGTTTTCGTTTATCTTTTGACTTTACTAACTTTTTTTCTGCAGAGGAGCTCAGATGAATTTCTCTAGCCATTTCTTATATACATATGATTTGGCATTCTTCAGAGTATTAGAACATGGCAAAGTACATCTCTTGCTGATGTTTCCTTTGTTTTTCTTGAAAACATGAGACAGCAGTATTAAAACTGCTATGTCTTTACTAATTAACTTGGGCTGCCTAATCAGTAAACCTTTCCCAGATGACTGCTGCTAGTACTTTGCATTGCAGTATTTTAGAGCCTAGAAATTACTGTTAAGTTTACAATTTTTTCCAAATTCTGCAGTCTACGCAAAGGGCAGCTGAGGTAAAGATCAACACCAGAGAAATAATGCATAGGTGCACACACAAGGACCTTGCTTTAAATTGCTGCCCAGCATTTCAGCTCAATATATTCTCATGCAGAATGTCAAATTTTCAAGGAAACAAACTTGATTTTCTAAGTATTTCCTGGCTGCTTGACATGCCAATACACTTTAAAAAAAAAAAGAAAAAGTCTTACTAAAACACATTTAGCATGTCTGTTAAATAATGTTGCATCTGTATTCACCATAGCTTTATTCTTCTCCAGGGTTTGGTTTGCTTCAAGAGGCAATTGTTAAATCAAAAACGCCAACAAGGTATTATGACAAACCCATCTACAAGAATTCCTATGCTGCTGGTATAAGAACATTTAGAAAGGCTCAGATGAGCAGCTCTGCATTGTTTCATGGCTTATGTACAAGAAGGGCTTTAAACATTTATACAAAACCCAGAATCTTTACTGAGCAGCTGTAAGATGATCACTAGAGACTCAAACTTCAGCAATAAGACTCTCTAAGCTCAGAAACATCCTTACATTTTATTTTTAAAAGGAGAACACTCATTAGGTACACTTTTCTCACTGGGCATCTGCAAGAGGGAATCTATTATTCCAAATAAATTAAGAGTCGAAGAAATTAAGAATAGAAATGTATCTTTCCTCTTCTTTTGGAGGGGAAAAATATACATATTTAAGAGTTTCTTAATTTCACAACTCCCTCCTTTACAGTAGGAGAGAAATTTCCAGATCAAATGGAAGCTTCAAGGTCAGAATGGGGTGATTAGAATGATAATGCTGGTGTTAACATCATGTTTCATTTTAACTTTTGAAACACTACAAAGTGAAGAAAATTGAGATGAAGGGCTTTAAGTACATCTGGCTAGAACTTCTGAGGATGTATTCTGAGGTGGTGACATTCTGTAAATACCTTTAAGACATGTAAATGACTGTGCCAGCTACAAGATGGTTTATAAATGGTCCCAGACAGGAGGTCTGTACCAGCAGTGAGCAGATCTACCATATGTTGATGAGGTGAGCAGCCAAGCAGGAATTTGGAAGACATGAGTTAAAAATAAGTGGATGGTGTTATATGAAGAAAAGGATTAAAGCTAGAGTGGGGAGCTGGGGAAGGGGGGATGAATAGGGAGGCAGAGAGAGAAGATATTAGTATTGCTTATGGGCAAGTGGACCAGATGGTCACTTGTTTCATGTAGGGAATTGATAGAGGCCCTGAATTCTGAGTCAGGTCTCAATTTTTTGGTTTCCTAGGGAAATCACCATGATTCAATCATCACTCTCTTTGAGGATACAGTCGAAAATATGGGAAAAATCCCTGTGCAAGAACATTATTGCTACAGATGTGATGTCTTTGATATTGACTGGTTCACAAGATGAATCATAAACCTCCAGATTTTAAATTATGGACAGTTGCAGCCTGAGCCAATTCTTCCATTTACACCAAAACTAAGTCGCTTAAAATTTCTGTATCTGAAACTGTAGTGGACTCATGATCTATTTATTCATTAAAGAAGTAGAACAGTCTTATAAGATGCTTGCACATGTGCTTATGAGGAAGGAAATATGGGTTTCATGCTGGGTTTTCACTTCAGCTTGTCTACAGGAAGGTGTGCTCTCAGGATGATAGAATAAACTATCAGTTTCTTGCCTGTTGGGAATACACTGCTCCAAGTGTTAAAGAAGAATTTAACATATCTTAAATTTTTACCTGCAGAACAGGTAGCCTATCCAACGAGTTACAAACTCTGCTAGCGTAAAACATTGAGTTGAATGCCCGAGTATAAACAGTGCTGAAAAGGGAAAATAAAAGAAAATTTCTTGTAACAGTTTGAAGTCTTGAGGCTGAAATTTTGGGAAGGAAAATCTTATATGAAGAGAAGTATGTTGAAGTGATAATACTTATCTTTAAAGGAATTCTATTGTATAAAATTACATGTTTATTTTTAAAATGCAGATGACTGCTGATATGGGTAGCTTTTATTAAATACTTTATCTGTTCACAGGCTCTTGCTGTGATAAAGTAAATTTATCTGATTCCAGTTAGGGTGACTTAAAAGGAAAAAAGGGTGTGGGTCCCTTCTTAGCTTCCATTCAGTATGTACAACTCAGCGAAAAGCCCAAAATTATAGTGTGGCTTTGAGGAATGCATATGTTTCTTTGCTTGAAGCTTTGCTCTTTTTGCATTAGCATTTCAAGATTTGGCTTTTTTTCTATATTTAAGGGGTTTACCATATTTAACCTTTTTACTAAAACCCTATAATCTCTTTTCTTGGATGATTCTTGTGTAGTTTCAGTAATTGCAGTAGGAGAACTTTTGCTTGGAAAGGACTTCTGGGAATTATCAACTCCAGGCCCCACTTAAGGCAGTGCTGTTATTAGAACTTGGTCCAGCCAGCCCTGGCCATGTTTTGCTGAGTCTTGAACTCCAAGGTGTTCTCACTGAACAGCCTGCCCCTGAACAGCATTACCTGCCTTGAGAAAACATTTTTTTTGGGATGTCTATGTGACTCCCCTTCAACTTGGTTTTTTGGTTATCATTTTCATATTAATCTTGAGCTTTTGGAGAAAAAAAAGCCTTTTGCAGCCTGTATTTCAGTTCTGTTGTCCTGTTAGCGAAAGCTGACAAAATCCTTCTTGGTTTGCTGTTTTTTGTTGTGTTTTATTGTTTTTTTGGCTTTTTTTAAAATTTAATTTAATTTTTAAAATTTTTAAAATTGAATCTTCCAGTATAATCAGGCGATAAAAAATGAGTTACTTCTAAGAATTCTGTTCTTTTACACAGACCACAAAATTTTTTAAAGGAGTAAACAAGCAGAAAAAGAAAAATTACCAGATTTTCAGGCTCCTTAATAAATGAAAACAAACTTTTGTTTCCTTGCATGAAAGGGACATTCATAGCAAAAACTTATGTTCTGAGGTTTCAAGTAATAAGTGCAATATATTGTCAAAAATAGCTTACAAATGTTTCTGAATACCTATTTATAATTTTATAGTAAGAGTTGAAGACAGTAATGCAGAAATCCCAGTGTAGTGCATAATCTAGCACCAATGAGCTCTTTGAAATCCTTTTACACCTTCAAAGCGCAGCACATTACCTAATCCTAGCTGCACCTCGTGGCTGCAGGATTCCTGTGGGAGCTAATTACTGGTGGCCTAAGGACACCTCCCCAGCATGTGCTCTTTCCCAAGGCTTGCTTATGTACTTCAACAAAAGTCTGTACCTGCAACAAATGCAAGTCTGTCAGGGCATAACAATGACTTCAGAAACCCACTCCTTACCTGTCTTCACAACAAGGGAATCTCAATGACATTTATGGCTTTCAAAGGTACCCTGGGTTAAAAATAATTTCATTTGTTAGAATCCTGGCCACTTGAAAATGTAATTTAAGAGTATGGTGGGTTTTTTTTCAATTTCTCAACCATTCTATATCCATAAAGAAAAACTAGGAGAAACTTCCAGTCAAGATTCTTTTTCTAAACACAGTATTAGAACTAAAATGGACTTCAACAAGTGGCGGAAAACAGCTTGGGTGCTTGTTTTGCAGTTAAGTTATAGAGTCTGTGTCCAGAAGTTTCTGTCTCTGGTTTACATTTGTGTTGAAACGGAGACCCTTCTGTGATCTAAGACCTACTGTGATCTGGGATCCCCCATGACCTTCCCACACAGAGAACAAAAAGTCATTATTCTGTAACTTTTGTCAACTCTGTGTCCTCCAGGGAGCATTGTAAACAGCTGATCTCACTTCATGATGAATACTCCAGTCTGTCTCTGAGAGATGAGGACGCTATTCATGCAAGCAGCCTGGAAACTTGGGGTTTGTTAAAAAGCAAAGAGAATTTTGAGAACAGGTACCTTGCAAGGTGGCTGTCCGTATCTTATTTTCTGTTGTTATTGGAGAGTTCCTATATATAACAAACAAATTCTGTTTGACTGTTGAAACAGAATGAGCAATGGAGGTCTGGGTAATACATCCATCTAGTCTGTCACACGGAGGGTTGATTTGAAGGTCAGTCATATGTTCTTTTCCCCACATATGCATAAAATGATGACAATAATGATATATGTGTAATCTAAGTTTGGAAGAGCAAAAAGGGTTTTCAGATTTCTGACTGTATTCTTGTATTAATGTATTAAAGTAGATGTTTCTTTTTAATTGATACAGATTTATACACTAGCATCCTTGTACCATTAGTCATCAGAGTCAGCCCCTTTTTGCCTTAAGTGTAAACACTGACAGCATCAGAGCAAGCTGTCCTGCATGAACTTGTTCCTGATTTGGTGAGATTTCAAGGGGAGTGGGATGTCATGTTGATGCTTTTCCTCTCTCCTCAGGGAGCAGAATAGGCAAGATTCTTAAGAGGTGCAGCTGGAGTGGCAGTACTGGGGTTAGCTGTTGGTAACACACATTGGCCAGGGAATTTGACAAGGCAGGAACATACAGATATACACAAAAAACCCCACATTATTTCAACAATTAGCAGTTTAGCAGATTAGATTTGATTCACGTAGTCCCAGTGTGGGTTTAAAATAGTAAATATGGATATATGGGAATGTATTTCTGGAAAGGTCACGTAGAGGGGCAGGCAGGGAACGGAGTTGAGAAGCTCTTCAAAGAGAAAGTTTTTTCCAAATCTGGTCTCGCAAAAAATTTAGGAAAAAGGTGTGTTAGCTTCAGAAACATAGATTATAAGAGTTTAGTTACCACACATGGACAATAGATCATGTACTGGGCTGCTGCTTACTCACAAAATTGCGGTTTGTGGTGGTTGTAGCTGGGGCTGGTCTCTCTTGCTGGTTGGGAAATAGCTGTGATTTGACCCAGATGATGGATAGAGGCATTCTGAGTTTTGGTAGCATCACTCTTGTTCCTTTCAGCTCTGTATCCACGCTCATCTCATCATGTGACTGCTGTGCCAGTGAGAGGTGAGTGATTTCTTCTAACCTACCTGCTGCTCATGCATGTGCTCCTGAAGTTCACTTTGAGCATCTTACAAACTCCCCTGTGGCTCATGTGGAAAGAGATTATGGAGTACAGAAAGGCGTACATATAGGAACCCATCCTTGGTGAAGATGTTTCTTATCCTGCAGACATTTTTGCTCTTAATTTCAGAGAAAATGAAAATTACAAGTGTTTCTAAAAAACACCTGCATCCAATTTGACCTCAGCAGGTCATCTGCTGATGCGCATTGACCAACACTTTGCTTCTAAAAGAGTTCATTTTATATAAGGGCTGAGGAACAAACCTGAGATTCTGATAAAAGTTGGTTCTTTAGCGAAGTGAGGAACACTCAGTCAAATTAACATATTCCCTTGAGTGTGCTTTTTAAAACTTACTAAGCTCAGTACTGTAAAAGGTAAAACTATCCTTTCCTATCCATACTCTTTGGCCTCAGGAGTTACATTTCTTCTTCTGCCGGAGGTTGGAGGCTAAGGACTGATAGTTAAAGACTGTTATGGCAAAAGTAACGCTGGAAATGCTGAGCATGGTAAGTGCTGGAGACAAAATTAACATTGAGACTTTGTACAGCTATGTGGGATTAGTCAGGTCTGGGATCCTGAATCCTCAATGACCAGCACAAGATCATTCAGAGGGTAAAACCAGCAGCAGGTACTTACATGACACAGCGTCTTCAAGGAAAGTCTTTTAGGCACAGTAGTTACTGTAGCCATGCTTCACATGGTATTTAAAGAGTCTTGCATCTTTCTAAGAACTGAGTATGTTGAACATCTGCTAGATATGCAAAAGCTATTCAGATGAGATCTCTAAGGAGAAAAAGTAGCAAGGGTTTGTAAATATGATCAGATCCTACAATAATAACTGAACATCAGTGCCAGCACTAATGAGAAAAACAGAAGGTGTTAAAATGAGCTAGAAAGATTTTTGGCCTGTTAGTCTCTCTACCAAATGAACTTCTGAGCATCCTAAAATCCATTTTTAGGATGCTCATGCAGTTAACTCTGTATGTTTTATAATGCTTGTCTTGTCAGTAAAAGAATAATTTCATTGAAATACAACTTTAGTGAAAATATCTGTTATTTCCTCATTGTTAAACAGTTCTGATTTCTTCTGGTTTTCAATCCCCTCACAAGAATTACAAGTGAAGAAGGACTTCTGTACAGCTGCTTCAGAAATTGTTTGTCTGCAGTGGCACATTTATTTTCCATCTGAGTGTTTGCTTAAATTGTATTTCTTCCCTCATTTATATTTCTCATCTACGTGATAATGTTGTGCGCGCTGATGCAGTTTCTCCTGCCATCATCCACACGACTCTTTGTGACTTCATTTGACACTGTGTTAAGGTAAACCACAATCTTGTTAATGGCAATAAGCACCAAGGTGGTTGAGTGCTCCTTTGAATGAAGACAAATGAAGGTAGGGAATACAATGGCTATACACAGTGTAAAGTAAAAGGGCTATCTTAATGGACTGAAATCAACTTACGTGGATAAAATGACTTCACTAACACACAGCTGAGATTAACTTGACTGATTCAGCCAACAGCTCGCTTTAAGGTATCATATTATTGCCGTATCACTAAGGTCTAAACCGTAACGGGTTCCCTGAGTCTGATACCTCTGGCAGCACTCATGCCTGTAAAACCTAATTTTACTCCTGGGTAGGTACTTAGTCTAATTTATTTCACTACCTAATGCTTATTGCAGAGAATATATTTGGACATAACATTTGTTCTCAAAGTTTTTGAAATAAAAAAACCCTAAGCTACTAGAATGTCCTATGAGAACAGATGTCACAAAGAGAGTGGCCAGTTCAGAGGATTTGCAATGAAACTGGCTCTGAAATCACACTAAGCTTTTCTCTGTTCTAATATTTATGCATTGCTTAAACTGTCAGCTGCTAGATGGCACAATATATTTCCAGTTGCAATATGCATTCATACAAACATTATATTATACAAGAAGGAAAATGACATGATAATGATTTTATTATGGTTAATGGATCTGTAGAACTCAACATGGTGGTACAGCATGTCTGCAGAAAGGGCTGTTTCCCCAGAATTTGCTAAGACTGTTAAATTGGTAGGAATACTGGTAGGAAATAAACTTTAATATTTGAGAGATGTTTGAAATAAAAATAATTTAAATCCAGTGCAGGGTTAAAAAAAAATCAGTTGTGAGTTCTCCTCCAGTCTTTATTTTGCACTTCTGTTTCTAACTTACGAAAACATCACTGTCTTTATATTTCCAAAGATTTTTTTATTATATCATGACTTCATTGTGTCTTGTAGCAAGTAATGTCACTGGTAGTAGATCTGTGTATGTATGTGGACAATTTTTTTCCAATATTTTTAATGAAAAGTTTTGGTAGGGTGAAGGGTAAATGTAGCAAGGTTGTTTTTCTGTATGCTCCATCTTAGGAAAATAAATATCAGAGGCTATAACTATGAATGCTGCTTTGTTGTTTACACTTTGGAGTGATTTTTTTCCCTATTACCACGGTCTTTGAAAATTTATTCTCCATAGTCTACTTTCAGATTCTTAAATAAAACAGGCACAGGGAGGGGCTTCCAGCTGATTCTCCTGTGGTGCACAGTACTCTTTGCTGTGCTGAACATGTCTGAAATGCTGACCTACTGTTTTGCAGCTTATCTCTTTTTTTAGCAGACTTTCTTCTCCAAAATCTTATGTCAATAATGAGAGAGAAACAGAGTAAATAAGTAGGTGTTTAACTAGAAAGTGCAGCTACTGACCTGCCTGCTAGAGATGATTTTACATTTCCCAGCATGCATCCATTTTGAAAGTTATTGAGGGGGATTTGGACTTCCAGGCCACTGCAGTATAATCACTGAGCAGTGATTTGCTGGAGGCAATCACTATTATTATGGCCCTTACTCCGCATCTTTTGAAGGCTCTGAAGGATTGAAATTGATTTTTGAGTAGCATTTGTAAGGGGCCTGTGCACTTGAGAGTAACTGGACCATATCATTAGACTATCTATGGGATTTTCCATCAACTATATTTCTAAAGGTAACACTAGTAGAAGAACTCTTAACCCCTGAATCAGAAGATGGATGTATAAGAGACATTCATACTTTAAAGGAAAGAACTTCAAGAAAACAGCTGCTAAAAGACTGTTTGAAGTTATGGATCACAAGTTAACTCAATTGATGAAGGCAGCGCAGTAACAGTTTTCTAATTAATTGATCTGATTGTTCTCAAGTGTGCTTGAGTCTTAATATTCACAGAAGTCAATGATTAGGAAAACCTCTCTCTTGGCATCAAAACAAAGTGGACCCTCAGAGAAATAAAAGAATGTAACAGCTGCTTGGCCACACTCATTGCATCAGTGGCAGCTGATAATGGAGCGCGTGAGTCCCAGGACAAGTGACTGCCTCACCCAACCTTCTCCTCTGCCGTGGTCCCTCTGCTCCATCAGTATTTCAGGTATTCCCAGAGCTGCTCCAAGGCTCCCTGGCTCTGATGACCCCAGGCACTCAGGAGCAGGGGCTACAGGCACAGGGAGTCCCAGTCCGTGAGCAAAGCTGCAGCTGGGGCTGCCGGTGGGACCTGACTCCCCATGGGGTCTGAGATGCACTGGTTTGTGTTAGGCTTTAGATTAACGCATCTGAATGAGTTGTGGAAATCCTGGGATTTCATAATTAGATTTTAGAGTCAGGTCAAATTGAGCTAACTGAGATTTAGGTGAGATTACAGTAAATTTCATCTGTAGTTAGTTGAGCACAGATAGCACCTCAGCCAGAGAGTCTGTCACTTTTTTTGGAAAGAACGGATTTTACACCCAAGTTACAAATAAAATTTTAACATCCTAAATTGGAAACAATGGTATCTATATCTGCCAATAAATGACTGAAGTTTATTTACTGCAAGGAGCTAGAATTAAATAAAAAATAAATTCTACCTTTTTTTTTCTAAATTTCTCTTTTTAAAACATTAGGCACACAATATGTTTTTTGCCTTTGATTGGTTTTGATCTCAGGTTCTCACACAGCCTAATTTACTACTGCCATAAATAGAATGCCAACAGGAATGCTATTTTTTTAAAAAGGAAGTATTTATTCCCAGGGTTTTTCACTTAGAATCAAGCAAAAACATGAGGAAATTAGTCTTCAGCTTTAGGACTTTTCTTTCTCACTACAGTCTGGTAGTTATCTTGGCCCTCATTTTAGGTAGTAAATTTACCCAAATATCAGTCCTGCGTTATTGTAATTGCTACTGACAAAATACCTATTAATAACTGCTCCAAACTGGTGAAATTTTTTAAGAAGTGAGAAATACGACCTTGAGAAAGCCAACAAATTTCTATGTTTATTAGACTGGATATGTCCTTCCAAAGGACACAGAGTTTTTCCAGAAGTTTGGCTTTAAGAAGTCAAAAAGCTTTTGAAAATATTTGCTTAAACCACAAAACTTAGCATGTGTTTCCCTTGTAAATAAAGGATAATGTAATGCAGAAGAATCTTACTTAAACTACGCATACAAATATGCATGAATGCCAATTGGATTCAATTTTCCTGACTTAATTTGAATTAACTGATGGGTCTTTTGACACAAGCTGTACTAATTGTTGCTTATTTGGGTGCACTATATCAGTGAGCATGGCAATCAAAAGCTCAGCCAGATGTTCATATTTTCTTTGATTGCCCACAGCCTTAGGTTTGAAGAACAGTCAATCAGCAAAATTATTCTTCTTAGCATCTGTCAAGGTACTGATCACATTACCATAATGACAGTTGGAAAAGCAGAATGGCTCTGATTCCCTTTCACTTAACCTGGTATCTGCCTTCAGCTTTCTGCAGTCTTGGTTTGATACGATCACAAAACATGGAAATTTTGTGAAATAAGCCCAAATGTATTTATAAGTGTTGATTTCACTCCAGTGAAGAGTGAATGTATTTTTATCTTTGTATGAATTTATATTTAGGTGAGTAACTTCTATAAAAGCATATTTTGTATGTTTTATACTGGCATATTTTTAAATGTGTTATTGACTGAAGGGATATTTTTTCCAAATGTCATATAAAAGCTTTTAAGAAGTTGAAAAGCTAAATGTATTCCACCTATGCAGAGGAAATCTAAGCCTACTGAAACAGTTTCTTTGGATTTGCTTTAAAACTTTTGGACACCTGTAAGATACATCAAGATACATCATTTATATTTACAGCACAAGAAATTTTTTCAATTCATTACTATTTTCATGAAAGCATAAGAGAAAAGTTATTTTTATGAGTTTGTTTTTTCCAAATGTTCTAAAAGCATCTGTCAGAGAGAGAATTTAAATTAATTTTCAGATGGGATACAGATCAAGACTGTGTTAACTTTTCTCTCCTTTCATCCCTAGGTGTTTACAATGTGTCTCTGCATTTCCTGCGTAACTGGATCCCAGCTCATTAAGGGTAAGACCTTTTTTTGTAATCCCAATAGGAGCAGTACCTAGCAAGGAGAATGCATGGTTTGCACCTATGTTAATTTAAGAGTTTACTGTGGCCTGAAGTTCTACCCTGCTCAGGGGTGTTTTAACTTGCAGTCCCCACCTGCCTGCCTGGAAGCTGAATATTTTGAGCAAGAATTATCATTCCATCTGTTTCTATAGGATATCCTCAGCCTAAGACAATTCCAGCTAAGGAGAACCAGGGGAAGAGAGCCCAGCCTAGACCACAGCTGTTAATTTGCTGCTTGTCTATGTGTAGCAGTGGTGCAGGTCTCTCACTTTGTTGTACTTGTTGCATAGAAACATCCTAAAGCTGCAAGTGTAGAAGAATCCTTGCCACGGTCCTTAAAGCTAAAGGCGTATGGGCAAGGGAATTCTTTATTTTCAACTGTTTATTTTCAAAATTCTGCTGAAATGTCCTTCACATTTCACCAAGTGAAAGCAGACCTTTGGACAGTAACAACACTGTGCTGCTTCTCTCTGTTGAGTAGTGAAGCTTTTGTTCCTCTTTTACAGTGTTTGTGTGTCATGTCAAAAAGATGATTTAACCTGACAGGTGAAGATAACAGGGGAAAGATTCTGGAAATATTATTATGGGTGATGAGCTCCAGCAGCAATTAATTCAGGAAGGAGTTTACTGAAGGAAGCTCCCAGGCTCAACCACAAAACCCTGAATGTGGCTTAGTTCTCAATCAAAGCTTTCAAAGAAAGAGATTGCATGAAAGAGGAGCTACAGCACCTGCCACAAAGCTGCTTAATATGACTCATGTCTCAGTGGAGATGGTTTTAGCGTAAAAACTCTTTAAATAGTGCTTCCAAACCAATGACACACATCCTTAGCTCACTTATAGAGTTGTTTAAATATTGCCTTTGCATGCCTGCTGTTTGAATGCCCACAGCTACTCCGGTTTTGCAGCTCATTCTACCACAGAAACACCTGGATAAAGAAAATAAAAGGGGTTTCCCTTTTCATTCCTTTACTCTAAAAAGGTCTCTCACCTCAGGTTGCAGACATCAAGCTGTGGAGAGAGTGACCCCCAGCCTGGTGCTAACTCATGGGAAGGGTTTTGCAGGGCAGGACAGGGAGAAAGCTCAGAGTGCCACTGGCCTGCGGGAGCCAAGGGCAGGGAGTGGAAGGGCACACACAGGTTCATGTGTCTGGAGGAGGAGAGGGCAAGGTTTGTATTTGGTGGGGTTTGGGTTTTTGTTGTTGGTTTTTTTACCTTAATTATACCTCTGAAGAGGTGACAATTAAAGACGTGAATCCACCTCTTCCACATGCAAAATTTCTTGGGCACTACGGGTGGTATGTTCTTAGGAGAAATGAAAATTAAGGGGAGAAAAACGCCTGACGAAAAGATAGTGTTGGGTTTTGGCTAGGGGTAAGTGTAGGTACTTCTCCTTTCACACCGCACATGAGCTCAAAGTCACCTCGTGGGCTTTGGACCCGCCTGGCAGAGCGCAGCCCCCTCAGGCTGCACCCACAGCCCCTGGGAGGGCTCTGCAGGGAGTTTGCAGAGAGCAAACATGTAAAAGTGTCCTCAAAGCCACCTCTTAAAGAAGGGCTTTTGTGCATTTCCTTGAGTACTGAGTGTAAGTATCTGGGACGTGCAGTTTTGGGTGGCACAACAGAAGAAAGATTTAAAGCTATTGGAGAACAGCCAAATGAGAGCTTACAAAGACAGTCAAGGGCCTTGAGGGGAAACCATCTCAGGAGCAGCTGGGGGCACTTGGCTTGGTAAGTGGGGAGGAGACACAGGTGAGACCTCAGCACAGTCCACAACTTCCTCGGGGCACAGATGGAGGGGCAGGCACCGATCTCTGTCTGGTGACCAGTGATGGGACTCAGGAACTGACATGAAGGTGAGAAGGGGCTTGGGTTGGATATCAGGCAAAGACTCATCACCCACAGGGTGGCTGGGCACTGGGACAGCTCCCTAGGGCAGTGGTCACAGCACCAAGTCTGACAGGGCTCGAGAAGTGTTTGGACAATGCTCCCAGGCACACGGTGTGACTCTTGGGGGTGGTCCTGTGCAGGGCCAGGAGTTGGACTTCAGTGATCCTTGTGAGTCCTTCTTAACTCAGGATATTCTGTGATTTTAGGATTCCTCAGCTGTACTCGGTCATCTTCCTTTGTAACTCTCCCTTGTCACACACACAGCGTTTGCAAGCCCTGGGCTTTACCCTTTTCTGCTTTTCGCTGTGTTGTTACAGTCCTGACCTCTGTGTGTGGGAGTCACCCTGCATTTATTTACAGGGATTTGAAGGCACACATCAAGCTCTGTATTCCTTCACTGTGTTTAAACAGAAAAGGGCAGAATGCTATCTGGCTACCAAAAATACTCCACTGTTGCAAGAGAGCTCTAAAGTACTTGGTGGTTTTGCTTTTTCTGAGTTATGTGTCTGATTAGAGTTAAATGTTATCATTTCATACACCATCACAGCTGAGTTCCACTTGGATAACATTCATCCAAATTTGCTGTATATCTATATGATGTATTTATTGTTGTGCATATTAAGAGGGTATTAACTAACTGTGCTTGCATATGTTTCAGCCCTTAGTTGGCTTTCAAATTTGTGATTTCGCTTTCATCTTAGTTTTATAGTAGATAATTCTAACCTTCTCATTAAATTTAATGAGTAATCACATTGGCTTACTGCTGTTTCTACATGGTACACTTGTGCATACAGTCATCAGAAAGATTATGCAAAACATGACAAATGAATGCACACATGCAAAACCGCATAATGTATTGAAATAGTCAAGAATCATTTAATCGGGAACATTTTCAGGTATCCTCAGTTCATGTGGACTGTCCCCTTTTAATTTTTTTATTGCTTTCTTCAGGAGTATTTTCATGGAAAGATGTGATGCTAATTCAAATGTGGTTCCTCAAGATATTGTGGCTTTGGTTTGAGGTCACTGTGTTCAGAAAATGAAATAGGTCAATTTTAAAGTACAGAGGGAGGTTTCAAAGGGTCAGCAATGTGAGCTGATCTCCTCATTGTTTTCATCTGAGTTTCCTTGCAGAGACAGCCGTCAGTGCTGCCTGGTCTGTGTCCTTCTCTGGTAGGAAAAGGACACAGAAATCAAGCAGTCCGTGTCATTACCTGTTCCTAATCTGGGTGGTCCAGACAGGCTTTATATTTTGTGAGTCTGGCAGTATGTTAGTGTGTGTATATTGATTTCTGAGGCTGCTCACCCTCCCCCATCATCCATTTTTCCACACAACCTTAAAAGTTAAGGATTTCATCCCCCTTTTCAGATCTCCTATGCTTTCCAGTGCCCCAATGAAACGTGGCTGCTCCACAAGTATAGAGGTCCTGCAGAGGAGGTGATGTCAGGTGAGTGTGGGCAGGGAGGGCAGGGAGGGCAAGTTTTTGGCTGGCTGCAGGCAGTGCTGCAGGTGTTTGCCACAGACACCTGCAATCTTTGCTACTCTTTAGCTGTGATTTTGTAAGCCAGTTTTGCTGCTGCCTCCTAACTATGGGGCCATAGTACCCTTCCTTTTGCATTGACTATGAGAAAGAAACCTGAGCCCTGCTGTACCACAAATCACACTGGGTGCTCCCAGACTGCCCATAAAGATCTCTCACCTTCCTGCCCTGTGTTGAGGGAAGCAAGTTCTCCTATCATTCTTTTTGCACTTATTTCTCCACTGCTTTCTTATTTCCTTTTTTTCCCCCTGCTACATTTTTGTTCTTTCTGTTGCACACTGAAGATTACTTTATTGTGCCTTTCTTTTCTAGAGATGCCTTTATTCCACTGTCAGTATTGCACTCAGCTCCTGTCCCCCAGCACATGGGAAAACAATCTTGGTGTGGGTTCCAGTGGACCTCTTCCTATCAATCATATATTCTCAATCAGTTTGGAAAAAAAATCTTGTAATTTCAAATGAAAACATCACAATTTAAAAAAGGGGAGACATTGGAAGGTGAAATATACTTTGTTCTTTTTAGAATTTGGAGTGCTGTGGAAAGTTTTCACAAATTAAAATTCCATTTTTGGCCCTTTCTGACAGTAAACCACTTTGATCTTAATATCTGTGCACTGAACAACTCTGCAGGCTTAGAGCAAAGAGGGTATTTCTAAAATCCTTCTGAGGAATAACAAAGGGAGAAGTGATCCCTATACATCCAAATCAGAAAGTTACTGAATAGCAAATGTTATGAAGATTATCTATTTATGCATTCTCCAGAGCCTGAGCCCTCCCATTGTGCTACGTTATCTTGTGAGCCAGTTTGGGCACCAGAACCACAAAGCACAGCTACTTTCTCACCTGAGCTGCCATTGAGATGATGTAATAAAAAAAAGGCACAGGTTCAAGAGGCTGTATGCATACAATATAAAACCTTACCTTTTTCTCTCTTATTTTTTTTTCTTTTTTTTTTTTTCTGGTTAATATTTGACAGAAAGTTGTTTTTATGCCAATAAAAACAACTTTATTCTTAATATTTCCACCTCTCATTCCACAATATACTTTCCATGCTGTAATGAGGAGGGCCTGCTCTAGAAGTCATGTTGCTCCATGTTATACCCTGGCTGACTTGTGTGGCCTTTCTGAGGAAGATTTTGAGTAAACTAATGAATAAGAAATCAATATTTCAAAAACAACAATTGTAGTGTAATATTTTTATTTTGTTAGTCATATCCTGAGTTTCCTTATTTAGTTAACATTTTTAATTTAAAACCTCAGCTTTATGGCTCTGCTGTAGCTATATTTACTTTTTACTTGTGCTGAGGAAACTTCAGAGCTTGTAGGCTGGGTCTCTTCAGGCCACAACTCACTGGCCTGGTGTTGCTGCAGCCCATGGGGTGCTGTGGCCATAGGCAAGATCTCTGGCTATGAGGTATTTGAGGTGAGAGGGGAATCGAGTGTGAGGCTCTTGTGTTCATTCCTGCTTATTGAGCTGACCTTGGGGCTCTGGGGCATCCTTGTCTCAGCCCGGTGAACTCAGAAAGGTTCTTGTAATTAACCATTCAAAACACAACAGAAGATCCAATTTAAAAAACTTCTGGGCCTAGAAGAGAACTAATTTGGTTTTCTGGCAGCTTATTGGGTGGACTGAATTTTTAATTTTCATCCACATTTTAATCACAGTGCAAGCTGGAGTTCTTTCATGCTTCAGCAAGATTTAGCTACATTACCTTTTTGATGTTAAAAAATAGTAATTTCTTAGATTAGGGAACAGAGGAGGCCCCTAGATCCCAATCCCACTGCTGAGTTTTAATGACTCTTGTCTGTCTTACTGAAGTTAGGTGTGTTTTGATGGAGATCACTTCTTCCATCCTTGAGAAACTGGAAAAAAAGTGAAGGTCTGCCAAAGCTCCCTGGACAACCTAGACAAAACATGTCCATTGTGGACTTTGGCTGCATCCTCTCTCATTAGAACAGAGCCTTCATTCACACAGCTGAGAGAGAAACAAGCCCAATTTTGGCTAGAGCAGCGTGTCTGAATATCTGTATGCTTGCAGCCTTCCTCACTGTATTAATCTTCAATGTTCTTATTGAAAACAAAATGTATAAATAGCTTTAGAGCAATCTACTCCTTTGCAGTAATCTTGGCATTGCTTTTCACTGAACTAACAATGAGCCTCTGATAATTTATGTGCCTTCAAAAGGAACACAAATAAGACACGTTCCCAGGTAAATATAATAGACATGACATTTAATATCCTGTCTTTGTAATTTTCAATTTTTTTTGGTGCATATACAATACAAGATGTTCTTTCACAGAAAAATTAGTGTGCTTGCGATAGAAAATCAGTGGCTATTAAGGCTTCTCCTTCCAGCCATTAGCATGTGAAGATTCATTTTAAAATTAACAAAGCTGTTCCCAAGGGGAAGAATCTTAAGCAGATAACTGTCCTTATTTTTTGAAGCCTTGTAGCTTTTTGTGTCATGAGGTGACTGTTGATGTTAGCCATAATGCCTCTCACTTGGACTGGAAAAAAAATCTTCGTTAAATTTTATGAAGTTTTCCAAGGGATGTACCAGTCATGGTGAATTGATGTTGCCCTATCCTGGATGAGAGAGAAAGAGAGGCAGAGGAACTCCACACATACACACAGAACAGTTTGTGCCTCTCTAGTCATACCTTGTCATTTAAATCTCTCTTGTGTGTCCATGTTACTCTGGACAAAAGATTGCCTCAGTCTGGAATGTTTTTGGGCTTGGTTTTCCATGTGCTGATTTACTCCATTTCCATGCAACACAACCACAATTTGTGTTTGCAGTGATGAAAGCATCTCCAGGATGGCTTTCTATTTAGTGTGGCTTGAAGTAAACGTTCAAAACAAACTGCCCAGTCTGCTTTAGACAGGGTGAATCCTCACGATCATAGAACATCCAAGTTCTGTTTCGAGAAGTGAGATCCAGATGTCATATGACAATTTCAGTATTTTTGTGATTGCAGAGGTTTTTCATTTAGGGTATGAAAAATATTGATCATTGTTTTGTTTTGGGCTTGGTTGAGTAAGGGATTTGACTTGCATGATTTTTGAGGTTTGTTTTTATGTATTTTATAATATTGTGTGATGAATCTGAAGTTTTATGTTGTTATGGCTGTTAGGATCTGACTATAGAATCTGAAGCTTTTTCCACAGGAAGACTACAATGTGAGTCTTGATGTGAAATTTCTGTTCCGAAGCATGCCCTTTTGGTTTGTTTGTTTGGATTTTAAATGCTGCTAATAGGAGACTTCTTTCAAGGGAAAAACAAAAGCATACTTTTTACTTGCAGGCAGGAATATAAAATGGTTTTTTCTTCCCCTTTAGTCTGAAATGTGGAGAGAACAAGAACAGCAGATTGACAAAGAGGAGTTCAAATAACAAGGAATGGTGAGATGCTTTCATGACAAGGATAAATAGTAAGGTAAGTGGTTGAGGCCTTAAGAAAGGTTAAAAAATAAACCAGATGGGTCCTTGCCTGAGAAGTGTGGAAGACTCAGGTTCATTTCCTCCTTTGGGATGTTGCCAACACAAACCTTGGCAAGATGCTTGGACTAATTCTGGAAAAGATCTGGTTTCATTTGGCTTCTTGAATATATCATTGCACTCTTAGAAACAAAATTCTGCTGCAGACTAATCCTGACTCTGCCAAACCACAACCATCTTTATTTTATACCCTAAAGCACCCAATCGAGAAGTGGTTAGGGGCTTTTTTTAGATAGGCTTGAACAGCTCAGCTCCTAACTTAACCCAGCTGAGCTGAGCAGGAGAAAGTGGCTGCTCCTCTGCCAAACTTAGTGCAGCTGCCCTCAAGCCTTCCTTAGACATAGCAAGAGTTCATAAAAAGCAGGTAGCAGATTAGAAAGAGAAGGTTTTTTGAAGAAAGAGACATATGTCGTGTCATCACTGGTTCTGGTTCCACAGTCTGAAACAAGGTGTTGGAAATTTTGTGTTCAGTACTTTCTAAGTCTTGGTCTAGTTCTTGTCTTCCATTTCCTATTAATAAATAGGGTCATTTGCCTACCTGATGGGGTCCTACAAGGATAAGCACAAGACTGAGAAATGGACAGACACTGTAGGTTGGGAGTGGCTGGGGAAGGAATGTCAGGCTCCGGTCTTGTGTTTGATGGTATTATCTGGACTGCTGGAGCTAGAAATCCATACAAACCCGATGTAAACTTAGCAGCCCTGATGCCAATGGCCAGATCAGCACCTGCTCTGTTAACGCTTCTCTTCCCACTGCTGTTGCCCAGCACTTGCCAAGACATAGAGTAACACAGTAACATTCCTTTTTTTTCTTTTTTTTTTTGCCTGGATGATCTGGAAGCAGAATGAAGTTCCAGTAATGGCAGTGGATAAGTTTTGGACACTGAAATAAGAGAATAACCAATCCAGATAGATAAGACTTGATTTTATTAATAAAATTTGTATTTTCCTCTTTGAGGTGACAGTTACAAACTTTGGTTCAAAAATAAAAGAAAATATGAACAGCAAGAAGTTGACTTTTGGAATCTCACTTTTACATGTATAAACGTGCATAAGAAAATACCAGTTGGAAATGAGCCAGCAGATACTAGTACTATTTAATTTAACAATTTATAAGAAATAGAAACAAACATTTCTTTTCAAGTCTTACATATATTACGAAAAATAATTACAAAAGGATTTGTGTTGTAAAGCTAAAATGTAATTTCTACTTCCAACTACCTGAATAAAATGTTCAGAGGGAAGGCCAAACCAACATGTTTTTTTGGCGAGCTTTGAATAGTGAATTTTAAGGGTTTGGGTCAGACAGCTCTTTAGGAAGCAGTCCCTCGTATGTTGCTTAGCAACTGTGTAGAATCACATGACCTAGACATATTGCATCCCTGGCCTTCAGGTGGAGTAATAGGAAGAAAAATAATTCATATTAATGGGACGGGCAAATATTGTATAGACTGTTCTCTGAAACTTTTAGTATCCAGTTCAGGAAGCAAACATCCATCATTGCTTACATAAACATCTAAATAAACACTGCAAAAATCCATAAATAACTGTTTAGAATCCAGTTTTTGTATTTATGTAGCCCAAATAAGCACAATGGAAACAAATCCAGATGAGATTTAAAAAAAAAAAGAAAAAAAGAAAGCTATATGATTAATTTATTTCACAGATTTTTAACAGTTCTCTTACACAGAAGTTTCTTTTTTTCTTACATATTTTCCCCACCCAAAAATATAAACTTGTTTATTTTAGGTATATACAGTTATCTTCTGAAATTATGGAATTAGAATAGAAAACAAAAAGTCTGAGGTATAGCACCATGGAACACAGCACCTTTGACAGTGCTTTCATTTCATTATCTAAATTCATTGTCACAGAGTGATATCAGCAGAAAAGAGTTGTTTGAGTGTGCTGCTCAAGATCTTCCAGTTTTGCCACCTTAAGTTTACTGGCGACTTCAAATAACAAAGCTCTTCAACAACAATATATACAAAGGGATTTTATTATTAATCAGAAATGGAATTGGCTTCACCAAGAATTACAGTTTTATTTTTTCAGAATACATACACAGTATTGACAATGTACTTTTGTAATTGTAAAATAAGAGCCAGATAAAATTCAGAGACACATGCAAGTTTTGGAAATGGACAGAGAAATCACAGTATAGTACTGTACATAGAATAATTACAGTTTATATTAAACACTTTCTTAACACCTCTTTGTTGTAATGGAAGGAGCACCATTGTTGTTCGTTTTTTTACAGCACCAAAGGAATCCAAAGGGGGTGTTCCTGAAGTGAGCCCTATGTTGTCTGTCTGTGCCACAGCATCTTTGCAAAATAAGTTTAAGTCATGTGATTCTGGCCCTACAAGGGCAACGATTACTTTCTAGATAAGACATACATACACAGCAAGACATTTTCTATGCCATCCTTATTCAAAACTTGCATGTGGCATGAAGTGGGTTCGTAGCACCAAAGTGCAACATTAGTGTTGATCTGATTTTGTCTTAAGCTTAACCGAGGAAGCAGACAGGACCGACCTCAAATCCAAACTTCTGGTTCTGATCACCAAAGTCATTGATCATCACATCAACTATAGGCACTTGGTCTATTTTGGGCGTGTTGATTTCAAGCACCGTCTTTGCATAGCCCTTTCTTGACTGTTAAAAAAATAAGAAAAAAAGGCAAACTATTATAGATCTGAGCAGTTAACATGAGCTGTAGGTCTTCATAGGTTATCTCTGAAGCATAGAATTTGTAAATTATTGCCCTGTCATGCACCAGCTATTGCAAACCCTAAATCTTATGTTTTCTTATGATTTCATTTTAAAAATGTGACATGGAATATTTTGATTTTAGAAGGAGAATAGCCCATAGGTTTTTTACTTACTAAAGTAGGCCTACAAAGTGAAAAATAATCTAAAATATTTCATATTTCTTAGAGAATTGTCACATATCTACACTATTTAATAAACAATAATATTCTCATAGCAGTTCATATATTCCCTGTGAAAAAAACCCACTGATTTGTTCTGAAAGAAAGAAGATCCACTTCTAAGAAGAAAGACTGTAACTGTCTCAAAAAATATTAGAGCAGCTGTTGGACAGGAAAGAAAGTAGTATTCTGACAGAACTGCCAAGTGCTGTGCTTAGAAGGCAGCTTTGAGGCACGCCCTTGCTGCTTAAGAAGGCTCTCTAGCTGCTCCCTGTATCACTCAGCCCAGTCATCTGTCACGGATCAGCACTGCACTTCCTTTAGATGATCTCTTATATCTGCTGAGACCCCCGTCAGCTGTACCAGGGTCTTGGAGCTCAGATGAGTATCCAGGTTGACGGATCTAAGTGTTCTCAGTTTAGCGACAGTTGCACCTTTCAGCTCTCTCTGGAGCTCTACATTTACCCTCTGTGGATAACAGAAGTGAAATGAAAATACAAGGCACACAGAAAGGCTGACATGAAGCAGGTGTGTATCGGAGGGCACTCTTCACCTCCTGAGCTGCATCTCTGCCTCAGAGACAGCTGTATATCCTGGCACTCTCAGGTCTCTAATTCTGTGTTGCTGACCTCAGAAACTGCCTTCAAAATGCTCCCATATTAAAACTCAAAATAATTAATGAGGCTTCAACTGTCACTTGTTCTTTTGATGTCTTTGTTTCAAAGTGTTGAATACAGACTGTTCTGTTTCTGAAAAGTGGTAACAGTGGTTATGCCCAGAGACCCTGACAGAGAAGTGCTCGAGGACCTGGTGTGTGTGTGGACACCTCTGGGGGTTTTTAGCTAAAGGAGGATTCTGAAAGGTAAAATCCACAAACTTCACCTGGCTTTGAATACACAAAATCAGAAAAGGAAATACAAAGTTACATATCAAAATATTAATGCACTATGTTTCTGTATAAACACAGGGATTATTTAATACCTGGTTTTGCTGTATTCACTAACTATTCTGTTTGTGTATACCATGATTTTTAATATAAAATTGTTCTGCTGAAGGGCTGCCTCCTCTCACTATCTTTTTTTGCTTCTGCTCTTCCTTTTTCCTGTGCCCATACACAGTTAGCAGCACAGTAGTTTCAGCACAGTGGTGCTGACAGCCTGCATCCATTCCAGGTTTGTTCCATTTCTGCTGCTTGGCTTATGGTTATTTCTTTTTTGGTACATAGGTGAAAATTAAATATGGAGCTAGTGTACTGTGGTTAAAAATCTACTAAAAGTCATTATATGACAAGTAAAGTGTTTGCAAAGCTTTTCTCAGAAGAAAGCTGTAAAAAAATAGATTTGTTTGATTTCTACTTTAAATGACAGACTTTAAAAGACTCTTTGAACCTCTACTTACTGCACAGCCATCGTGGAGAGCTTTGATGTAAGGATTGTTGTCATAAGACATTTCTTCATCATTGGATCCTAAGAACCTTAGTGCTTTGTCATAGCTGTCAGAGGGTGCGTCGTGCCAGGCTACAGACTGGTGACAGTTGTAAGTGAAATTTTGTCTGGCAGAGGCACTCAGTAGTTTAAGGAATGTCATTTGGACCATATTAATGGAATTGCCTTCAACATCCAAATAGGAAAGCTGGAAAATATAAGAAGTTAGATGAATATTTATCTATTTTCTTTGGTACAATGCAAACCAAAATGATTGTTGACAAAAGAGAACCACATAACTGTCCTTAATAAAAAAATCAACCAACACGTAACATTTTATGGAGTTTAAAGGTCAATACAGCTATAACTCAGTAAATAAATTTTCATGATGTAGCAGTATATTTAGGATGAAGAACACATATTTTTGCTTCATTCTGCTGGGAAACACAGATAATTGCTCCTGCCTTACAGTGTAAAGCAGCAGAATCTCTTTGGGAATCTGTTTTTAGTTAAACATGAAGTTATGTCAGCCTGCAGCCTCACCTTTTCATACTCTGTACATGTGCAGTTACCTAGGCTGGGGCGGGGGATCTGTGCTCCGGCTGCTGTGCTGAGCTTCAGTGCTGAGGTGTGGCTGCCAGAGGCACCATCCCCACCACCAGCTGTGCAGGTGACCCCTGGGATCACTGTGGGACAACACCGACCAGGCTTTTGTTGTCCAGTGGCAAGAGGCCACATAGCTGCTGTAATATTTAGGGCAAAAAGGCTGGGTTTTTTTTCATTATCTAAATATTAGCAAATTTCCTGGGATCAGCTGATTGCTGATAACATGTACCTGGTTTGTGAATACAGTTATATTGCAGTGACAACTTACAAGTTTGCCTCGCTTAAATTCACTAAACCAAGATCCTGGATTCTCCTTCGGCCATGATGAAATTCTAACCTGTGTGGTCAAACAGCAGAGACAGAAGTATTTGAAACATATGTTAACAGATATGAAGGTTTTACATTACACGGAACAAGTTTCATACCAGATAATAAAGAATGGCTCTTTCTGAAATCTCAGCCACTTTAAAGGTCTAAAATAGGATGTTTTTCTTGTAGAGAATGCCCTCAAATGGATCCAAGAGAGAGTTAATGCTGTTTGAGGGAGATGGTTGTAATCTGTTAAGATTCAGGTAAACTGCTGGGATAAATTGTTGCTGGGAAGTGCCTAAATGAATTTTCACTAGTGTTGATGCTAATAGATCCCTGTTATTTAGGCAAGCTTCTAGAAAGCTTTCCTCTACACCATATGCCCCAGCAGATGTAATCTATAACAGTGAGTGAGGACACTGTTAATACAGTCTTTTACATCTACTTTGCATAGGAATAAATGAATAGATATAAATGAACCCACAAGAGAAACACAGTAAGAGTTCAGCTTTTAGCTGACAAATACTAGATCATGTACTGTAACTGCTCAGCTGTGTTGCATTCTGAAATGTAGTGAAATGTTAGCAAGCAGGTGCATAGATTCCCTATCTGAGAGTGAAAATGGTATTTGTTAACTCTATGTATGATTTTACTGCTCCATTCAGATATATGCAAATGTTAACATAATTAGACAGATATATGAAAATGTGACAATGTAATTATCCCATTTAGTTCAACATTGCAACAGCAGAGTAGGAACTGTCAACAGCCAACTGAAAACACAGATTGGTACTCACTCCTTCAGATTTCTTATCCGGGTAGATGCAAGTTTCCCCACCTGCTGTGAAATTGCAGTATACTTTGAAGGAGTCTCCAGAACAGCCCTGGTTAGGATCAATCCAATATTCCCCTAAGACAAATGAGAAAACATTTGCAGTGAAAATGGTAATCAGAAGAACCAGGCTTTACTGCTACCTAATGGTCCTCCAGAGTTTGTAGAAAAGTTATTTTATCTGAATGGTTTCGGCCATTTGCATACTTATCTGCATGAAAAGGTGTCTGCACAGGGCTTGGTGGGGTTGTAGCTGGCACAAGCACCTAAAGCTTCCACTGAGAGGGATACACTTCAAACAAAGAGCTTTTTGCTCCTGGGTTTACTCCTGGCTGCAACACCAGTGAAGGCTGGCCGTGAAAGAGAGCTGTAACCCATCCAAGGTCCATTAAAAGTCAGTTCTTTCTAAAATCTGCTATTCTGATCATAATAATGATATCTGTGATGTGTGTTATCTCCAGATACTTCACAAACAGGACAGCAAATGGCTTTTTGACAACTACAGTTCTAATCCAGTTTCAAAAAAATAGTGGAGGCTTCAAAGAGAAATGACAAATCCTTTCACCAGTTCTGTCTTCTGAATATAGGGCATAGACAAAGTGTTTATGGGATTTAACAATTCTGTTGTTTTAGGCCGTATTTATTGAAAACAGTCTTTCCTTTCTGTAAGTCTTATCCCTGGAGAATTTTGTATTTTAATGAATGCATTTGCTTTTATTTTAACCAAAATAAGATTACTTTTATATAAAGAAAGCTCCAAAGAAGAAGCAAGTACTGGTAAATGAAGAAGGTGAATGTGTTCTGTAAAAAACATTCCTTATTATGGAGGGTACTGAATTGTAAAATATGTACTTTTCATATAGCACATACACTGTTAAACTACTCCTCAAGGCAACCATCTGTTCTTATCTATCTAGACTGAAAGCAATAAAATATTATTAAACTGTCAAAATGTATTTTCTTCCCATTTAAAAGCAGAAAAATATTGCTTTGAACTGGGAAGAATATCCATTGCAATTGAAAAAATTGCGAAAGGATGAAAATTTAGTGAAGGCTGGCTTTCATTTAAACCTTTTCAGAGGGGTAAAATTATTTAGAAAATAAAGAAAACAACAAAGAATAATAAAATCAAGATAGTTCTTAGGAACACTGTGTCTCGTTCATATTACTTTGCATTTTATTATGCTACTACTTGGTAGCATTAAACAGTATCAAAGAAATGTCCCTGTCTCTTTGCTGGCTGATCTAGGAAAACAGTGCTGATGCAGCAGAGACAATTATTGCTTCTAAGGGTAAAAGACTGGTAAAGTTTTTGAAAGTCATTATTGAATGTTAATCTCAAATAATACCAATGCTGGTATTATTATGCTAAATGCTTATATCATTATGCTAAACTCTTTCATCACACTCCTGTTTGGATTGTTCTGGAAATGCAAGGCCCACCCTTCAAAACAACTACTGTTTTTTATCCATCACTTTGGAAGGTTTTAACTCTCAAACCAGATCAGGTTATGTATTTAAAGAACTTTGGCTTTTACCAAGAGAACCTTCTTGCATTTCTTAAACTTTTATGCCTGTACAAATGCGTTCAATGAGACTGTATGTGTTGAGCAACCGTATTAGCCATCTACCAATAGTGCATTATTCTGCCAAAGCATCCTGGCAGACCCTCGGCTCAGCTCTGTGTGCCTGGGCCATGCAATATGAACACACCATCTGGGAAGTCCGGGTGGCAGAGCTGCAAATCTTTGCAGGTCCGGGCTGGGTTGTTCTGAGTGCCCATCGGAAACTTCATGTTCTCAATGTCTTGCTTCAGTGAATTCAGAGACCCAAAGATCTCCTCCATGCCGTCGGAATATTCCAGAATGTTATCACCAGCATCAGATAACATATAATCAGGAGATCTTCTTGTCTTTTTGGGTGACTGGATTGGCAGTGGCTGGATTACCTCACCTGGAGGGCCCTAAGTGGAAAACAACATATCTAATTATATATTTTAGTTTTTCAGCAGAGAAAGACCACAGAATATGGCTTGGAGATGCTTTGAATAGGCTTTCTTCAAGGTGTTTATTTCTTTATTTGGCTTTGTTTCCTTCATAATCATACCTATGTGCTTTGATTTACTTGCAAAAAAAAAAAAGATTGTAGAAGGTCAAACCATTGTTGTGCTGTAAACTCTTCTCACTACATTGCTTTTTGGGGAAGAGTGTGTTGCCCTCACACAACTGACATGCAGAACTGACTCACAGTTGCCTCTGTATCCTTCACAATTCCCCCAAGCACCGACATATTCTATGAAAAATGAAAACTGTGGATGTTTCCTATGATAAAACTTCAAAATTCCACTTGGGGTCTAGGAAGCAATATTTAATTTCACAAAATTGAAACACATCATTCAGATTTGGGTTCTTCATTTTACGCTGTTATCATATAGAAAAGAAATATGGAAACAGAAGAGTATCATCAGGGGTTTTCTGTGCTTTAATATAACACAATAAATAATTATTGCATGAGGATTTTTTTGTTTGTGGGGGGTTTATAGGGGTTTTTATTTGGGTGTTCTTTTTTGATTTTTTTTCTTTATTTGTTTTAAGTTTCTAATGGCTTTTTCAGTGCAGGTATGTATTTCTGTGCCTGGTGGATCTGTGTTTCCTGAAAAATGAATTTTCAAACAATCATTCATATTTTAGTTCCCAAATGCTGTTTTTTTACCCTTGTCTAAACAGGGTCATCATGTCAGTGTAATGCCAAGGTCAGAGTTCTTACTTACTGGAGGACCAGGCGGACCAGGTAACCCACTGTCACCCTTCTGACCAGCAGGACCCTACAAAGCAATGAAAGAAGTGCAGTGTTGACCCTGCTACACAATGATTACAAATAACACACACAAAAGCTTAGGAAGAGAACAAAAAATATAGAGGAGAATTACTCACGCTGGATCCTTTGGAACCTTTTGGACCCTGGGGACCCTAGGGGCAAGAACACAGAACTCTGCTTGGAGAGTATTGCACACAACATGGGGATGGTTTGAACAGGGGGGTGGGATGAAATTACTTACAGGTAATCCAGGAGGACCAGGGGGTCCAAGTGGACCAGCAGGACCAGAAATTCCCTAAAAAAAGAATAAGAGAATAAGCACAGAACTGAAGTATTCTACATACTAGACTGCGTTAAAAAATCATATCTATGAAAAAGGTAGTCCCACTTAGTGTCCAACTGTGATGAGTTTTGAGTTAGGCCATTTGCTAGAGGCCAAAATACTTGGCAAGTTTGAAATACTATCTGACAGTTTGAGTTGCTTGTAGTTGTTCTTATACAGTGTTTTGTCACAGCTGTGCTCCTCTTCAGATTGGCATGGAAACCTCACATTTTACATAGTGCCACAAAAACATGGCTTGGTAACTAGCAGAGAGGAAGCTACTTTGGGTGATGCAATTAGTAAAGGTGATGAGATTGCTGCTGCTACTTTTATCTCGTTGCTAACTTGTGTTATGTTTGCATGGGTTTCCTTCATTTTCTCAAACACTCTATAACTTCATTTTAAGATGATTAATTTTGCTGTGTTTGTACAATGCCTAAGAAAGTTTTAACTTCTTGCAGGAGACTCTGGGTGTTAAATAGTTGTAACAACTTTATGTCTTTCAAAAGAAAGCCTGGAATATGTTCTCCTTGTTTGTGTGGAACTTGGATGGAAACACAAGTATGTTGTACTCACTGCATCACCCTTGGCTCCAGGAGATCCCTGTGGGCCAGGAAGACCCCTGTCACCCTTTTCACCTTGTTCCCCTGGTGGTCCAATCAGGCCAATCAAACCAGGATGTCCCTAAAACATATTGAATAAAATATAGTTAAAACTCAATATACATTCATTAAAGTTGTTTTGCAAACACAAATTAGACCTTTCACATGTTATCACTGTTGCTTGTCAACAACCTGAAAACAGATTATTCTAAAAGTATATTTGTTGTTGTTAGATGGCCTTTTAAACTTTAAGATTATTTGCAAGTTGTGACTGCTTATTCAGTGAAAGATCTAAGTGCAACGTGGTCCTTACTAAAACTGATACAGAAATAACAGCACCCCTGGGTACAAATCTCATACCAGTTTTCACATTTAGATGCTATCAGCATTGCATAGAGTTCCACATGTGATATGGCTGTACCAACAGCTGACCCAAGCACATGGACAAAACCTGAAGTTCACAAGGTACAATCATATTCATGTCCCTTTCTCTACAGTTTTTCTCGGATACACAAGCAATCAATAATTGTTGGTACTCCACAGGAAAATGCTATCCCTGATGTCCCAATCCATTATTTCAAAAGAAAGTATTATAGCTGTTAAATATTTATATTTTGTTCTTTTAAAATAAAAATCTCCAATACTCATTATTTCTACTTGCTTTGTTCTTGTAAATCTGACAGTTCTCTTTCCATCAATATCTTTGGGATTTTCATTGCAAGGATTATGTGGTCAATAGATTATCACACAGGCAGTAAGGTGCTTCTTTCCAGGTATTTCCAGGGTATCAGATATGGCTGAAAACTTCATGACTGCTATTAGGGCTGTGGGAAGCTGGTTGATAGGCATCATATGATGTCTTGCTGATACAAACCCTGCAGTTTCTATCTGGTAATTTTATACAGACTTCGAGATTGCACCAAAGTTAAAAAGGCACAAACAGAGAGTAAAGCATACCTTTTCTCCTTTGGAACCTGGATCTCCTTTCAGTCCAGGCAAGCCAGGTGGCCCCTATATAAAGCAAGGGAAGTAATGTTAAAATAAGTTTTAACATAGTGCTCACATCATGTTTTCTTGATATGTTGTTAAAGGCAGTGCAAATCAAAGTACAGTTATTCAGTGGATGATGGATGTGATTGATGATGTGATTCAGAGCCCAGGATGAAGTTGAAATGTATGTTGAAAAAGTCATAATGGTGCCTCGGTGGTATTTAAATTACTTTATAATAAGAAATATATGAAGGGTTATATGACTAGAAACCTATGAAGCAGAGGGTCAACTAAATTCTTGATTTGAGAAATCTTTTGATTTTATAAGGATGGCAAGACTGGTTTTGTGCAATTTGTGCAGAATTAGGCAAAAAATTCAGGCCATGTAGCACCTATGCAAAAGACATGAATTTTTCTGAGGCTGTTAATCTCACACTGCACATGTATACATGAAGTGTGGTGCTGCTACACTCGGTCTGTGTCTCCTCACTACTGCTCTCATGGTGGCAGGGGACAAGTTCTGATATGGATGGCAGTGATAAGAGACCTTTTCACCTGGCACATATTCCAAAGTGCCCTAGCATTTCATGTACAAAACATTATTCAGTGCTTATGCTTTCCATCTCCACTTCAGGATATCATTAGATGCAAAGACCTAGGCAAATGCATAATTCATGAATGAAATGTGAAATTTTTAAGCTTTTGGAATGCAGAATCAGACTTTTCACCTGCAGTGTGTTGTGCTCTACTGCAAATTGGGTTTCATACTCTTCTGATAGCAATCTTCTGTGGAGGTTGAGAGGGGAAGGAGGGAAACCTAACCTCAGCAACTTTTACATATCAACTTTACTTTCTTAAAATCCAAAATTAAGTTGCAGCACTGTATTGAAAAGTCCTTGTTCAGATGACAGGAAGTCTGTGCATTTGTGAGCATATAGTTCATTACATTAATATACTCAGCTTCAGACTTGAACTGAATATTTAAGCTCTCAAATGCTAGAAGAGAGATCTTTTGGTGGTGTATTTGGAGGTTCCTATGACTGACATCTGGGAAAAGGATGCTCACCAGAGGTCCAGGAGGGCCATCCTGACCTGGTGCTCCAGGCATACCTTGTTCTCCCTAGAAAAAACAGAAAGTTTGCTTTACCAGGGTATATACAGGAAATGCAATGTCTAAAATATTATTCTATGCTCTCCTTACTTACCACAGGGCCAGGAATGCCCCGGAGACCCTCTGGGCCAGGTTTTCCTGCAGGTCCCTGTGGACCAACTGGCCCTGTTTTTCCAGGAGCCCCTTCTGCACCAGGTTCACCCTAGAAAGAAGAGCCCAGGTCAGAGAGAGGGAGCTGACTGAGTTTGGCACTGGCGGGATGTACAAGATGCAAAGTGCTTTTTAAAAGTCAGACTTCTGCACAAGAGGATTCCCTGAGTGAAATGTCTCTGGCTTCACAGAGAGATGTGGTGCCAGCAAAGCAGGCTTACCTTGCTTGTCATAAGGGGAGCTGTGTTGGGCCTGCACTGCTGGATGCACTCCATCACACATTACTACTAATTCTGGGTCTGAATTTGGATTTTACAGTTTATCTATTAATACTTTGAAAAGTTTCACACTCAGTGCATCATAAGGAATTTACTTTTAATTTATAAATAGTTAATATTTATTTCTATGCTTAAAAAAAAAATCTTCGTTGTATTACCTTTGCACCTTTTTCACCTTGTCTACCTTCAGCACCCGTTGCTCCAGGAGGTCCCTGTAAAACATGGACACTGAGCTCATAATCTCAAGTTTTTTCAATTATAACCAGTGAAAAAAATTCTGAAAGTGCAATTTCCAATATATTAATAAGTTGTAAATGCTTACAAAAAAACATTAAATTTCTTTTTTGATGTTTTATTAACAGGATAAAAAATACCAACTCATCATATCAGCTATTTTTCCACTATAAAATTTTCTGGTTTTTTAGAATGTCTAAAAGAATATGTACTGCCTAACACATCTGACACAATGAGGTTCAAACCAAGTAATTAGCTTGGAAAAAAACAAAACAAAACAGGATATAAAAGGAAAAGGGCAATACTAATTTATATGTACAATAACAATTTTAAAATTGCTTTGCATTGACTTCTGTCTATTCACTGTAGTTTATCCACTGATTCCAAAAAGGTCTGCCATTCTACAGTGCACAGAGTGGCAAATCCTTTATTCTATAAGTCAGGGATGGGCTCAGTGAGTGGCCTGATTACATTTGGACAGCCAAAAATTGACACATTATTCATTAAATATGAAAGTGAAAAATAAAAAGACATTTTTCTCCTCCAAAACATCAAGGGCTGATTTTTAGGTCAGGTAATTAATATTCATAGCTTCAGTTATGAACAGAAGCAGTGTCTAGAATCTAATGTACTCTTCTGAAAATGGTTCCCTTATATGCCTAGTTTAGAAAAGATGCACTCAAGATAATGGACCAACTGTTCTCCTACAAGGTTAATTTTTAGCCTGGGAAATGTCTTTATTACAAGTAGCTATTCCTTGCCAACAAATGAGCAGCTTAAATGCAGCAAAATGAAAGAAAAGTGACCACGATCAAATGCTGTGATTTTGTGAATCTATATTAGACTCATCTGTTTATTAATGCAACAAGCAGTTTGTTACGCAGGAATGTTAAAAAAAAATAGTTCTAAAGACCATCAATTAGAAAAATTCAATCATTTCCATTTATTTACTGCTTTTTACTTCATAACAACATATAGCAAAACAATGCAGGCTCCCTAAAAGAAAAGCACCAGAACACAGTTTTAATTTTACAGATAAGAACTGTACTTCCAGGCAAGCATCTGCCTGTTTGCTTTGTGAGCTCAAGGCTTTAGACCAGTGTTTGACCTAAAGCCATTTTTTATACCAGAGCTGAATTTAACCCAAACTTTTTATAGCCTGATATATTTCACTATGCACTACTACTGGCACATACCTTGGGCAGCTCCACCAGTTTTAATTCCTGGAAATTTATATTCATTTTATAACTATTTACACAGAAGTATATTAAGATCATTAATTTGCTTCTAAAATTAGGCTTTCTCCAGGGTGACACTGAACATCTGCAGCACTGTATGAACCTTTTGGCCAACAGAGATAGTTCAGACTTTGCATCAAAGATAATGCCAAATGAATTGAATTACCCAGAGTGGAATTTGACCATTTGTTGTGGGGTTGTGGGTATCAACACTATATAATCTTTGGTATTTTTAAGAGCTGCAAGTGGTAAAAGACTTAGTTTTATTTATTCAAAATACAGAGAACCTTAGAAACCCTGGGCCAAATGCTGACTCTGTAAAATTGGAAGAATAATTTAAATCCCTGCTGTTCCAATAATAAATAATGTCTGATGCATGTACCCTTTTGTGTAGGTTATAATTCGTTGGGTGGATCACAGTTTGCAGTGATAACCAGAAAAATCAACAGGTACATAAATTCAGAAACATTTCAGAAACATGACTTTGTTTTCTTACATGAATTAATTTACATGCCCATTGTCTTTACTCCTTGAAAATTCCTTGTGCTGAAGTTCCCATATGGATTGTAATCCACCCTAAGAAACTGAAAATGGTTGAATGTGGTAGTTTGCATTTGAGAAATATGGTCTCTGCATAATCTAGAAATGCAGCTGCAGCATGAATTAATTAGCAGGGCTAAACCCACGGCGATGGCTACAGTACAAATGCAGTGAGTGATGAGTGCTAACCAGAGGGGGTGCTCATTAGCAAACAGTGCCAGGGCCGCTCCAGGCAGGAAGCTGCTGCCGGAGCTGCTCCTTCGCACAGGCTGTGATTGCTGGCCTGGCACAGGTGGGGCTTCTGCAGAGACAAACTGCTAATTATTATTTATCTTACCTTCCTACACTGGCGCTGGTGGAGTGGCTGGTAAATTTGAACTGACAGAAAGGATCTCAATAACAGTAATTTTACATTAATGCACGGTTCTCCCCCTCATCAGCCCAGCTACCATGGTGATTTTTATGATCATTGCACTGTAATTTTGGACAGACTGCCTGATACATTTTATGAACCAAGAAGATAAAAGAAGTCATGCAGAAACAAACTCGTTCTCAGTTTCTGTTAAGTGAACCTATCGAGTATTTTTCTCTGCTCTTCTATATTTCATTAAAATAATTGTTGTTTATAGCTGTCTATCATCTGACTGAAAACATGATTTCCAACACAGAAAACCATTACCACATTTCATCATCCTGTCAAGATAGGAACCTGGCATATTGTTAGGTGTTCTGTGCATTTGCAATCAAGAGAGAGAAAATCAGCTTAATTTTTAAGTGGTGAGTACACCCTGCTGAGGCAGCATCATGATGTAGCCAAAATGGAAAAAAATCTCCTTCACAGAAAAACCTTATTTTTTCCTAAGTTATTCAACATTGTGTTTAAAGGCAACAAACCAAACAAACTTCTGCCATGCAAAATTACGAGCATTCAGCATTGACATCTCTTCTTTTAATGGAAGCAGACTGTTGGAGCTCCAGTTGAGTACAAAAATACATCTTAGTCTTGCTCTTAATTCTAGTATTTTTTGGTTGATATATAGAGCTTTATGTGTATGTGATGTAGATATCTAATTGTCACTCCCAGAGAAAGCAGCCCAGCAGCAGATCCCAGAGCTCGAGAGCCTGGCACACTGAAGGGCTGGGAGGAACACAGGCAAGGAGTACTGGCTGTGCTGATTTGTATTGATTGCATATTGATGTTAAGGACAAATACTCTCTGATGGTGTCTTTTACTCATGATATTTTTAACATTTGCCAAATTGAAATCAATGAATTCAAACTAGAGATGTTACCCAGTACTGTATGGCAAACCAAAAAGAAGTCCCAAAAGTAAGCGCAAGGGATTAAGTTTCGGGAAAATAATAATAATGTAACTGTAGAGTCGTTTAGTCTGTACCCCTGTTTCTAGATAAGCAGCCACAATTACTACAATTACTTGCACCTTAATTACATTGATGTATAAAGCCTTCTGAGCACGCATTTTTCTGATCTGGTACATGCACAGATCATTTAAGAAGTCATAATCTGTAAAGTAATAGCTATTATTTAATGCAAATTTTTTTAAAATCGTGTTGAAAGATTGATCAATTACTATGTCATGAAGTTCACCCTCTGTAGATTATGGTTTTGGCTTATAAATTTCTTAGATACAATGGGAAAATGACTGATGTCCATGTTTTCACTAGAATTGGCTTCCCTGGGAGACCTGGGGAAACTTTGTAACTGGCAATACTAAACAGAGATGGCTCAAAACTCTGACACCTGGTAATAAACATCATTTCAGCAGACTGGGCAGTAAAACAGTTCAGGTCAGTTCCAAAATAGAATGGAAGAGACGAATGAAAATGAATAACAAAATAAAAAAGGAGACTACTGTTAAAGATTTCAAAAGACTTCAATTAAAAGTATGAATTCTGATCTCTGCCAGCTTGTTATTTCAGAGACAGAAAAAAAAAATTGGGGTGGAATATTGCTTTCTAGTAGCATAGCCAGAGCTGCACCTCATAGGTAGCAATATTACTACTGAAATGGTATGTCCTTCTCAGTCCAAATGAAAAGACTCTTGTTAGGGCTTTTTCTTGAAATTTATTCTACCATACAAACGATGAAAACTACTGAAAAGCATTTTTTTCAGCTAAGTGTGAAGCTTTCGTCTTTCCCTGTTTCTTTCTAGTGTAACATCAATATAAGACAGATTCCCTATGAGCTTGAAACATTCTGGTACTCAAGTAATGTATAATCTGATTCTACAAAATATTTTCTTCAAAATTCAGAGATGGGACTACATTGCAATATTTAGCCATACATTTTTCCTAAATTGGAAATATGTCAAACCACAGGTAACATGGAATTTGTGTTTCGAGATTGGATTTTTTTTGTCTACGTACAATCAGACAGAAAATAGCCCATCTGTGAGGAGTGAGCTATTGCCTTCCTGTATAATAAAGCAGGAAGTTTTAATCTGATGTCGAGCAAACATACTAATTGCTAATATTCAATTGAGCCATATTTCAGTTCAAGTGATAAAGTTGCTAATGCTACTATAATCATTTACAGTATTATAAATATTTTGCATGTTGGTGGAGCAAATAGATTATTGTGTAAAATAGATAAAACTAATTAGGCATGTCAGTTCACTCAAGCCCATTAAATAAAGCAATTTAACATATTTTGTTAAATAATTTTCAGCTTAGCATTTAATGATGCTATTTCTCCTGTTTTTTAAAGTGTTAAAACTGCATCTAATTGCTCTCAGAAACAGACCTAAGGGTTCATGCATCTACTGCAGTTCTGACTGCAACATTATTTACTGGGTTTGATTAGCTATATTTGTAAAGCCCGTGAACCTTCAAAGGCTTTAGAAATAATGGAACAGCTTCATAAGTTACAGAAATGTCTGCCTGTTAATTTTGTATGCAGAGGGGATGACATAGTTTTGCACAAAAGCTGCATTGAAATTATTTCAGAGACTAAAGACACCAAAACAGACACATTCTTCCTGCTCCCTGATAGTAGTCATGTGCCTAAAGATGATGTCTGGTACTAATGTCATAACAACTCACTCCTGTAAGCAGACTAATTCAGTAGACACTGAATTCCTGTGTAAAAAGAAAAAGCACCTTTATATAGACAAGCAATATATTCTTCCCTATGTATTTTCTTCTATTCCATGTTAGCCATGTTAAAGAGCTTTCTCTGCTATTTCTATTTTTTTCATTTCTCTCATTTCATTACTTAAAAGAAATGACAAACATCATATATGAGTGTCACAGCATGGAACAAGTAGCTGAAATTGTCAAGGACGTGGTGTCTCAGAAAGGGAAGTGTACAAGAGAACAAGAGATATTCCTTACTCTTTTCCCAGGAGGACCAGGTGGGCCAGCTTCACCTGAAGGACCAGGCGGACCCTGCAACAGAAAATTATAAGCAGTAATAAAGAATGAAGCTCTTGTTTTCATTAAAATACTCCAGACATCTGCCATGTGTTTGCCCCTTTCAATGGACAGAATCTACAGAAATAGAAGAAATAGAAGAACGTTGATGCTTAATATGGGTATTGCTCAGATACTGCTTAAGATCTTGGCTTAATTTTATCAGGTCAGCTAATGAAGATTATTTGGCTGCAGCATTTCTTATGCTCAGAGGTATTCTATTTTTAGTGCTCCTCAGCAGCTCCAGCACAAATCCTTTAACACATCAATACTTCTAAAAGAAATTGAACTCTTGCTCAATTGTGCTACTATAATATGGGCAGTTCTACCTCTGCAAGGAAATAAATAGTAATTTTTCAGTATAATAGAAAAAAGCATATTTTTCAGTATAATAGGAAAGAGCATGAAAATATCTGCAAGGGTGTGACTGCATAGAAACCACTGATTTGGCAATAGATATTTTCTTATCAGGGAGAACATGCAGGTGAAATAAAATGAGAGAAAAATCTTACAGGTTGACCGGGATCACCATCTTCACCCTTCTCTCCACCAACACCATCCTGACCCTACAGAATTCAGGGAAAACAAACAGAACTAAACATTCAGCTAATTTAAGTCACTAAGTTTCATATATGATTGTAAGAGCACTCTTTTTCTACAGAGTATTTTCCCAAGGACATTAGTTTTTAAAACTTTTTAAAGATTTCTGAACATTTTTAAGCCTTATGAAATACGTGAATAGAAAAGCAATGGATCTTACAGGCAACTCTAATCACCAGACAAGAAAGAGGCAGGGTCAACTGGAATTAAGTGCAGACTAAGACTATGACCTAAAATTATTTTTAAGGTATACTTACAGCTGGACCAGGCTCCCCAGGGGGCCCAGGATCTCCAGGAAAACCAACCGGACCCTAGATAAATCAGGAAAACAGCAAGGAATGTGTCATCCATTGACAAGCAGGTAGCACTCATCACAAATCTTTTTTGAAGCATATAATGAATGTAGTGCAATTGTAGAAAATGCTACACGATTCTGTTTGCAGCACAACTTCAGCAATGCTTCACAGTGGTTTGGGTTAGAATTATGAAGCTCACTTACTGGGTTACCCTTAGGCCCATCATCACCTGGAGGTCCTTTAGCACCTGGTGGTCCGGCTGCTCCAGGTGGACCAGCTTCACCTTTTTCTCCCCTTTCACCTTTTGGACCCTGCAGAAAACACATGAACACAAAAATGCCATGTGGAAATTGAATGGCCAAAAAAAGGGATTGCAATGGCAAACTCATTTGTCAGACAAGGGCACTGTCACTTCTCAATGAATGCTGGCATGGGAGTGGGAAATTAGGACCTCTCAGGCCAAGTGCCAAATTCTGCACCCAGTTTGTATCACTGAACTGTTTAGAGAAAGAAAACTATTCAAGCCAAAGTTAATACTCTTGGGAGGAAAAATGGGTATTCTTTTAGGAAGTCTCCATCTTCATCCTCTGCCAGTACAAGATGTGGCTACGATTATATGGAAACAAACCGCATTTTAAAGGTGTAAGTTCTTCACTGAAAAGTCAAAGGAAACAGACACAAGTACACAAGTAATCTGAGGAAATGCTTTCCAAAGCAACCACTACCAGATACCTTACTTCAGCATAATAAATGTGAATGATAAGAAACCAACAAAATACTCACAGATGTTCCAGATTCTCCAGGAGGTCCAGGGTTACCAGCTTCTCCAGGCTCCCCCTATAAGGGCATAAGAAAAAATTTATGAGTCATTAGGGAGAATATTTCTATGAATTTACTTGTGTTATTACGTATTCTTCCCATGTTTTTTTTGTAAACAGCTTACAAGAACTGGGGTTTTTTGGTCTACCTAGAGGGGGTTGAGTTACATATATGGTTGTGCAGAACTGCAGTCTGAAATATGAGAGATATTACATCAAACTAATATTTTCTTGAGCCAGGGAGACTAAACTTCCCTTTGGGCATTGGAAGATCTTCCCCTTTGTTATTCCATATACTACAAATTTCCTGTTTGTGATTATTGCTGTAGCTACTGTTAGAATAAAAAAAAAAAACTATATAAAGAAAAACCTAAGGATGAAGTAATAGCATCAGAAAAACTTTCTCCACAGGCAACAGAGGCCTATGCTATGTATTTACCAGTAATGGAATTTATTTAGTAAAGCAGATGGCTTTCAGGATGACACCATAAGAAAAGAAAATCTGTGCAAGTCAAAGATTGTGCACTATTAAGTGAACATTTAAGATAATTCATTCTCTTTCTGAGCTAATATACACTATTATCTCTAAGAGAGTGTTGCCAAATTTTCATTTTAAAGTTTAGTTATGACCAATTATTTTCTAGCTCAGTGGTCTGATACATAAACTTGTATAGAAAACTCTTCCATTAGAAGAATATTTAGTTGTTAGCATCACAGATGCACAAATCTGTGGAAGGATAACAGAATATGCTTTATGATTGTCATGGAGTGCTTAGATAAGAACTTATCCCAAAGGACTTTTCAATCCAATTGCTAATGGGGGGATTTTTCCCACCAAATATATTCTTTTTCCAAATCAAATGAATGTTGCCAATAATTACATCTAAGAACAAGAGTGGTTCAGTGCTGAAAATGGATTTTACCCAATCATCTACTGAATTCACAGAATTGGAATATATTTGTGTATCCTTCTTGACCTGTGTGACCTGCACACCCCTCTTCAATTTATGACAATTCAGTTAATACATCATGCGTGGCTGCCATTTCCATCTGGTCACTATAAAACTCTAAATCATGAAATACAACGTTTAAACAAATCTTATGCTGTAGATACTGAACTTTTTTTCCACAGAAGCTTGTAGCGGCATGATAACCTCACTGAGACCAGGATTTGTCCCAATGTAAATATTTCCTTAGGTTAAAGAAAAAATATTTCAGTACCCCTCAACTGAATTCCAGACTAGGATAATTAACAGATAACCAACATTTTAGGAGCAACATTAAAATGCCCTTTAAAAAGCACACTATTAAAGGGTGAATGTGCCTTTAGAAACTCCAGTATGTTTTATTAGATATACTTAAATTTGTCATAATCTTAAAAATTAATGATCCCTTTTAGTACTTAATATCCATTTACTTCAATACAGCATTCATTTTAAAACAAAACAAAAACCATAGTGGATACTTCAGGTCAATAAGCATTAAGTATGTTTTCTAGGAAAATTCATAATCTTCATTTCATTATTCTCTGCACAGCATTTACTGAGTCTTCAGCATCATTAGCATTGGGTTTTTGTCCATGCCTACTATCAATCAAATGAGATTTTTGTAGCAACAGAGAATGAAGTCTGGAATCAGCAAAAAGATGTTATTCCAGTTAGTAGCCATGTCAAACAGAGTGCACTCTACAGACCCTTTCCACAGGCGAGCCCATTGCAGCACCAACTGGAGGAGTGGCAGAGGAGCACACACTGTGCCCAGTGTTTCCTGACAAGCACTTGTGCAGTGTAATCCCCTTGTCAGCCTCTCAGAGAGCGAGTGCTTTTCTGCCTTCCTGCCAAATGATACCGTAATTTATGATGATCCACATTTGATTTATAATACAGTTCTTACCCTTCCTGTTAACAAACACATCTTCATTTTATGGTATCATGCAACACTGGGCTTCCTCTGCCCTACACCTGGGAGCACCAGGGAGCACTGGGGCTGGCTGCCCCAGCACACGGTGATGTTGGCTGGAGCAGGCAGCCCAGATGAGCTCTGTGCACAGAGACTCCCCAGCAAGCAGCAGTGTGGAAAACTGAGAAATTGGAAGGGCTAGAAAATGTCAAGATGTTCCTTTCAAAGGGCAGCTGTGAAAGATGAGACCAGTTAAAGTTTCATCTCACATTAATATTTCTATATCATTGCTCTACTAAAAAATGTGCCTCTTCCATGTATGCAGTCCTTGTTTTATCTGACAGTGATTATTATATTCCAAGTATTAGGTACTGTGAAATGCTGTATTTGGTTTAGATAACTGCTAAGGGAGTTAAACAATGTTTTGATAGAGAAGATTGTAGCTGATATATATTTACAGAGTGCATATTTATAGCTACTAAAAGCAGTGTAATCTATAGCTATTGCTGGCCCTGGTTTTTCTTTTCATTTTTAATAACAATGGCATTAGTTCAGGATCTGATCCATCTTCTCCATGGGAAATATTTCATGTTCTGTTGGCAAACAGATTTTATGATCTAATAATAGATTTTTTCCACCTCTGGAGACCTTTTCTCTTTTGTTACCAGCTCAGATCTTTTAAGAGTTAGTGTGGTCTTTCTCAGGCAAAACTTTACTCTGACAAAATTTCAACAAGCAAAGACAGACATCTTAAACTACAAAGTGTCATGTCATTTTGCAGATATGCTTAATTCTGAAAAACTCCTTGGATTAAGCAAAAAGAATGGTTTCCACCAAGGTAGGAAAAGTTGTTTAAAAGTTAAAATTTAAAAAAACATTTTTAAAAAGTTTTAAAGGTTTAAAAATTGTTGTTTTCCTCATGACCAGTTCTAGAGAACTGTCCATACAAAGCACAGAGATAGTGGATGGAAGGCTGCCACCTTTTGGTTAAATTCTGGGATATGGTGTTTCATTTTGTAACAATGAGAGGCAACTTTGCAACTGACTGTGCTGTGAAAAGTTACAGTTTTGCTCCTTTTTGCCATTCTCACAAAACAGGAAAAAAAAAAAGTGAGAAATTTTAACTCTAGAAGAGAATTCCTTTTGCATAGGTCTGCATATGTGTAATATATAATGGCTCTGTGGAGAACTAAATTAAATTAAGAGAAATTCTAAAGCTGTGTTTTCTGGGAAGACTCATGTTTACAAGCATGTTGGAGAGCTGGAGAAGGATGAGAAGAAATCACAGTCAGTAGGTCATGTAAAGTTATTAAAAGTAATTTGTTAGGATGGATATTCAGGTAGCCTAAACTGTCACAGACACATCTTGATTAGGTACTTAGCAGTGTCTGCACATACATGTGTGGAAAAATGCTATGCACACATAAAATTATCAAACTTATCAAACATGTTTCTAAACTTAGAGCCAGGATACTCAATTGATTCTGTCCTCTCACTTCTATCCGCAGTATATATCAATGATTAAGAATGAGAATTATTCATTTCACTTGTTTATTGTGTTGGACTCCTTATTAGTGTACTACTTTGAAAAGTATTTGAGAACCATAAAATAGGAAGAAATGTAAACCCAGATGAGTATAGTGGTTTTCTAACGTGAGACTTTTTCCATACAGTAAACCAGGTCTGAACTCTGAGAGGCTACAGAAAAAATGCTTAGGTTCTGCAGACATTGGGTTTGCATTGCTCTTTAACTCTGATGGTTTATAACGTGCTGTGGAATGAGAAAGGGTAGAAGAACAGCACAATACTGAGCGCAGTTTAATTAATCTAATTTAGAAAGGCCTAGAAATTAGGAACCTATTTCATTAGGTTTTGTGGAAGTGTAACGCTATCATTACTTGATCTGTTTCCCTTCTGCTGTAAATTCCTATGTTATATAAAATGTCTAAGGCACAGTTTTAAGAAGTCATGAGCAACTTCCTGGGTATTTAGAATATCTGTGTGCTAGGCCTTTGATATCAAAGTAGAGATAAGCACATGTTGGTACATTTTGGTTTTCCATTTTTCTTAATTAAAAGCACAAGCAAACGACTGCTCTCAGTGTGGCAGCTGGATTGAAGCGGTTCTGTTGAGCGCAAGTCTCGAGACTTGCAGGCCCTCCGTGGAGGTTACGGCATTAATAATGCAAGGCTACAGGAACATTTGCAGTGCTGACGCCTTTGAACATTCAGGCCCTTGTGTGTAGAGGAGGGCAAACAACAAGCTAGTTAAAAATGCATGGCACTAAGTGTGACAAAAATTGTTTATCTCTGCCAGAAGATAAGGGGGCTTTGAAACCCCTGTGTTAATGAACAAATATCTCCTGGTCTAACCATTCAAATATGAAAGTGAGCAATCCTACTGCTCTCAACAATGACAGGGATGATGCCAAAATGTTTTTCCACATTCTACAATCATTGCATTGAATTATCTGTAGTACAGTATGTCTTTCCTGCAAGGGGTGCAGAGGCCAAAGCATGCTGACATAATAAGCAAAACATTGGGCAAAAAATGTGTGGGAAGAAGAGGAAAAGAAAAAATGCATGTTTTGTTTAAAAGCATGAGCTGTGCTCCCATTACAGGAACTCCCCCGACAAAACAACTCTTGATGATTTCTAGGCTTGAAAAACTCATTAAATGGAACTGAAATTAAGAAGGAAGATATCCTAACAAGGAAAAACCATGGCATGTACTAAAACTTGAGGAGGAGGGAGGAAAGTAATTAGAATCAGTAAAAACTTCCAAAATAATACATTTGGAAGCTTCCTTTGTGAATGCAGAAAATATGGGAAATAAGCTAGAGGAAATAAAAAATGACAACCAAGTGATAAACAGTCTGAATTTCATGTTCTTGAATTAAATTTCGTGGCCTAGTCATCGCAAGTAATGATTCTAAATCCCACAGATGAGTTGCAGGGAGAAACAAAGGAGTAAGGAGTTCAATATAAGACAATGTTTTTACAAAATGACTGGAATATAATTTGATCATGAAACAGTGAAAATTAAAGAGGTGACTGAAACCAACAGCAAAATTCCTACCAAGTTCAATGGGCCACAATATTATACAAGGTGGTTTTTTTTAAAGCACTGAATATAATTGGGTGCCGCCCTGGACCTCCTCATAATTAATGGTTTTCTCAGTACCCTAGTGGTCACAGGAAAACTTTTTCTTCCCACAGTGCCCATTATTTTCTGTATTCCACTGGCATACAGGCTCTCTTTTCCCAGTAACTTTTTATTTCTATCAGCTCTTAGATTGTGTCATGTTTCTGACACACTTTCCAGAGAGAAAAAAACAAATCCTGCTGCTCTTCATAAGGCCAAGATCTTTTTAAAAATAGGCTGGACGAACAATGTCAGAAGCTTGGGACATTAGAAAGAATATCCTTGTTAATAATGCAGCCAAGCAGGAGGACATTGTGTTTTGTATACCTTGTGTAATTTTGGGGAAAAAAGATTGGAAACACCAGAACGATGCTGCTCCCAAGAGGTGAGTTAATGCTCTGAGCCACATCCTAAGAAGGAAGGACTGCAGTGAAGCGCTGTCAGCTCGACACAATGGCAGCTGTTTGGGCTTGGTACCCTCTGGTCTCAAAACACCACAGGGGAGACAAAGTAGGATATTTTTCCATCAAACCAAATATTATGTTATATTATTCTAGTACACTCTTCACGACATCCCAGAGCACTGGTAAGGGATTTAGTCGATGGGCATGTAGAAAAATATCAGGAAACACCTGAAGATTCTTTTAAAAGGCTAGTTTAGTTAGAAAAAGGGAAATCTTACTTCATATTCTGAAAAGCTAACAATATGGAAAGCTTTCTGAAAAACAACCAGCACTAACATTCCTAGAGATGTCTTTTCTAGGCTTCACTGATGTTGGTGTTTCTTTGAATATATGTGATACTCTAAGGCAAATAATTAAATCGTCAAGATCAATCTACATATTTTCTCAATAACCTGTTTATACAGTGGCCTGGAATATATTTCTCTTATTTCCTCCATCTTATGCTCTACTCAGAATCTTCTTTCCAATTCCCAAGTTTAAGACAAAATTAATGTTAAATCTGTAACATTACAGGAAAAGGCTTTTAGGCTTACATAGGTGATGTGGTCAAGGTCATGTAACTTGATAAAATAAACATAAGCAAGCATTTTAAGATTTTCTTTTGAAATTTCTGCTTGCTCAGCACTATAAAATTGTTTACTCTTGCTTCAAAAAAATCACAGAAAAAAAGCCCTTATATCATGCATACATCATCTTTCTTTTAAGAGATAGGAAGATACATCTGGCATGTTCCTTGGGTAAAATATGAAAATAAAAAAACCCAAACAAACCCACTCCATAAGCTGGCAGAGTATTTTTTGAATGGAGAACTGAAAATAGCAATGAAAATAATTTTAATGAATGAATGTCATACAGCATTCCTATTCCAATGTTGTCCCTTTCTAGGAGGTTTTCATCCACACTCACCTTTTCACCAACACCTCCAACAGAGCCGATTGAGCCTGGGGGGCCTTGAGGACCCTACAGTGATAAAAGATATTTGTTATCCCAAATATAGTTATCCAAAATACAGTGCTTATTACTGAATTAGCAAAGAGAAAAAAATAGGTCGATTCTTACATCAGCTCCATTAGGACCCTGGGGACCTCTTGGACCTGGTGGGCCAGGTGGACCCTGTATCAAAGAGACAATTTGGTGTCACAGAATCGTAGAGCAGATATAATACAGTTACAGCCATAAAGAGTAAGTTCAGCAGGGATTTCTGACCAATGAAAAATAACATACTCAATTTGTGGAGGGCTTTTAATCTTTGCTGTGCAACAGAAACAGCAGGGCCAGATTGCTGCCCACTGGATGAGTTCACAAGGTGACAGGAGATCCAGGCTATGTTACACAGCACCTGGGCTGGAAACGATCTGATGCTTAGGACTCCTGGGGACTGGTTTCCTGCACTGACTTTCCCCACAGGTTACCTGCCTGCCCACCCTGCTATGCAGAGCCCCATGGCCAGCTCCTGTGTTTGTGACAGCCCTGTGGCAGCACTGCACCATGGTGCCTACAGATGGGCAAGGATGAAGCATCCAGACTTGGCACAAGGTGCTGGAGGCCAATGTACAGAGTAGAGAGCTTGCATTGCAGTGAGGAGCAGCCCACAAGGCATTCTGTCAACAGGAGAAACCGCTGGAAAATGCATCGCCCAGAGAGAGTTAACAGAGCCACACAGTGCTCACCATCTTCTGGCCTGCAGAAGTACCTGAAGCTGAGTAACAATGTCCTGAACCTCAGAAAAGCAGCTCCAGGCTCTCTGGTGCAGTGCTATCTACTTTTCCTCTTTCTTTCCTGAACCTGATTGCCACTGTCCTGTCTCAGACACACAGAGCATCTGCTTTGGTATCTATTTTTCAGAGTATTTTCTCATGCCACATAAATCTTGATATTAATGATGAGGGGATGGATGTGAGAAAGCAAAATAAATCCCAGAGACAGTTTATGTTACACAAAGTGTTTCATACTCGGTCACCAAATTCAGGCGTATCTTATCAAATGGTGAGCTCCAGAGGAAAGACAATAATATCGTGAGAATATTTATGTCCTTCAGAGTGACCAATGGGGAAGTCTTACCATTGGGCCCACATCACCATTTTCACCTTTTTCACCTGGTGGGCCAGGCAGACCCTAAAAAACAGAGAGGAAAATACTATTAGTACGGTCCCTGGAATGATTAGTTATAAATCAATATGAAACAATATAAATCAGATATACATGTGAAACTTGTAAACTTGGGAGGGGGCAGGATGGTGGAACAGGAAAACAAAAAGAGACCTATTTGCATTAAAATTAAAAGAAAGGGAAGAGAGTTTTTCATATTACAGTAAATAGTCCTAGGTGACACAAAACATTTTTGGGAAAAAGCAAAAAAAACACGCAGAGAAATGCTAAAGTGAATGACTCTAAAAACACTGCTAGGATTATCCAGAGCTCAGGTGGTCTGGATAATTTGATTTATGCTATGATACATATTCATACATATATATAAAGCAAAAATCAGGCTTCTCACAGATGGAAGGTAAAATAATAAAGGAGTTTACCTGTAAGCCAATAGGGCCTGGAGGGCCAGGGAAGCCTCGAGGACCTTCATCACCTTTTTGCCCAAACATCCCTTGCTGACCTCTTGGGCCTGGCTCTCCATCACCTCCCTGTTTGGAAACAATGAAGAGCCAACCTATCATAGGTCCAATAATAACAACAGGAAAAGCATCACAGAAATGACTGGAAAACAACTGCAAGAAGGCTGGGAATCACACCAAATGTCTTTAGAAATGCATGCTCACCATCTTGGCTGAAAGAAATTTTTTACACAAACAGAATACCAGCACATGCTCTGGTCTAATACAGGTCAATTAGTGCGTCATGTCTCACAAAAATTTTCTCTGAATTCCCCCTCCCTTTCACATCTGCATAAACATTCTAGCTGTTAAATACCTATGTATTAGTAAATATGAGTAGCATACAGTTCTACTAATATTCAGGATAAAAGAATTCAGAGTCTTCTTAATAAAAATAAGAATCAATTCACTTGGTATCAGATGGATTTTAACTGCATCTGTACTGAGCTGTCATACACACCACCAAACAAGCTCACGGAAATGATGGCCCCCATTCCCTATTTACAGTACTTCATTTTAAATAATTTTGTCAAATTATTGCCCTGCTGTAAATCTGCCATGCAGTAACATCCATGCAGGCTTGCTTATGATAAAGAACTGCATGTAAGTGGACAATGACAGAACTGTTAGTGGTGTTTCGAAATATCTTCCTGAGTAAGAAGCAAACAGTTCAAAGGACTCAGTGTCAGCTGAGTTCTGCAAGGCTGGGGCTGGCTCTGAACAAGCTACTTACAGCGATACCCGGGGCACCGACAGGACCCTGCAGACCTGGGGGACCTGGAGGACCCTGCAACAAACACACATCCAACAGGACAAGTTAGTGATTGTCACATCTGCAATGAGATTAAAAGCAAATATACAGAGATGAGCGAAAACCCGACTTGCACGATCACAATCTATTAAGCATTTCCACATTTCCCCATAGACGATGTAGCATTATTCAGAAGTCCTTTCCATTCAGTCCAAACAATCACTAATAGTTTATTTCTCAAAAACTTAGATTTGCACATCTATAATAGACAATACTGGCATTTATTAGAAGCTCATTTGTAATGCTTCAGAATAGATTTCCAAGCGAACATGAATCAAAATGAAAATTTTTAAAAATATTAAAAATATCAAAACTTTCAATGAGATTTATGCAAAAAATCCCTCAACCTTTAAAGCAGCATCTAAAAATCTATCTTTAATTCAAATGTTTGTTATTTGGAGTAGTTTTTATGAAATTGGTAATTATTTTTACAATAGCACAAAGCTTATTTTGACCTCCAGGAGAGATGAAAAAGTGAAAGTTCTTGCTGAGCTCTGGGAGTCACATTCTCTTTGATATTAAGTCCCTTTTCAACAGAATGGCAAAAAAACAGTCTCTGAGAGGAACTTCTTTTTTTCATTCTCCCTGCAGAATGATAACTAAGTTATAGTGCACATAATTTAGAAGTCAGTCATGCAGCTGTGATGTAATGAAGCTATCAGAGCACGGGAATGCAAGACACTTCTTTATGTTGGGGTTTAAATTATGTGGTACTTTGAATCTTGTTTTTGCAACAGTGGAGGAAATGGACTGATAAAGGGTGAAGCTAATAAAGCAAAAAACACCAGGCCTTGGCTAATTCTGGTTTATTTTAGATGAGAAATTGCCTGCAATTTCTAGGCTTCAAATTCTAATTTAGGCGAGAATAATGCTGGGATTTACAGACTTTGCTAGGGCTAAAATTAGATTATTATGCCCTTTATAGGGGGAATTAAATAAAGGGACTTCTTAAGTCTTGTAGTCTATTTCTTTCTCTGGGTTTTATGTATATTTTTGAGCATTTTATTTTCTAGGGAGTTTGAAGCATCAAGCTGTGTATTTCTTCTCTTTTACAATTTTTCTTTTTGTCACATACCTGATGGTAATACGTGAATTAAAGCTTTCTGGCCTCTATGGTGATATATCTAAATGAAAGGACTCCAAGGAATGCTCCAGCTGACTGGGAAGCGTTACCATGAGAAAGGGATTTGGCATGTGTGGATTTTTCTACACTCTGCAAGATGCTTCAACGTGCTCCTTCATTTCATAGTGTCTGGAATGAGGCCTACACATTTTTAAACTCATTTAAAAACCCATTTTGATGTAAAGCACTGTTGGAACGTACTTTGCAATTGATTAATGAGAAGTTATTTGGACACATGGCCAGATTCTTTTTTTCCATTGCTTTGGAGGGCAAATGGAGAAAGACTGATCAGAATCAGGAGAGAATCTTCAGTCAATAAAAGCAGCTGTGATAACTGTGGAGGTTTTGAAGTTCAAGAGAGGACAGCACATCAACAACAAAACTCTGCTGTCTTAGCTAGAATACGCCAACATAGTTAGGCACAGTGTTTTCAAACCCACAAAAATAAATCTTTGTTAGTTTCAATGGGGAATTGAAGATGTTTCCAGCTCTTCTTAAACAGAAAAGATGAATCAGTTCTTTGATCGGGATCCTTGCTGTGATAAGGCTCTAAATGCCCACCAAGGCCTTTTGTGGGTGGTTAGAGATTGTAAATATCTATTCTTGATGTCCTGTGATTTCAAAACTGGGTACTTCCTCTTGGGACCCTTTCAGAAGTGACCAACAAGCCCTTTCTCCCTGCCCCAGTATACAACTGTCAGCATGTTGAAAGGAAAGCAGATTTAAAATAAGCACATTCTGAAATTTTCAGGGTTGAATGACTGCAATTCAGGGCAAATAGATTCAAGACACGTGACTTCAACTGGAGTTACATTTGCCTCATCTAAGCAGGCTGAACACTGAATCCTGTATTTCAAGGGAAATGTGCAATATTCTCAAATGCATTAAACTTTGAGACTGAGAGTCCAGGATACATTCTTGAATGATAATGCTGTAGACACTTCATTTGTAAAGCAGGTCTGCTGGAACATGCCCAAATGCATTAGTATTCACTATGGGAACTGTGGTCACAGTCTAATGCTCATCAGAACTAGCTATGCTAAAATTATCTGAAACAGTAAAGTGCAGCATGTGTTTTTTCCTGAATTTCTCTGATGCAAAGCATCTCTAATGAAGAGGAAGGTCAAAGGGGAAAACAGGATGTTCCTCTGATCACACGCAAAGCCTGAAGTGGAACTGGATCAGGGGTTGGAATTAGCTGATCCTGAAGTTCATTTCCAATCCAAGCTGTTCTGTGATTCTATGATTCTACGACATGTGATTTGCTTGAGTTTGTATATATCATCCCATAAAACATCACCTGATAATATATAAGCCATAAATTCGGTGTAATTTTAAAAAATAATATACTGTTCTGTAACTGTTAATGTCAAAAATCACACAGTGTTTTCAAGATAAATATACTTAGCCTTAAATACCCCTGTGTTGAGTTCTGAGCTTTGCTAACTGTGAATAGTGTTGAAGTGTAATAATAAAAGGGACCTTTCTACCATTACTTCTTAATTTTCTCTTAAGGAAAAGTATTCAATTAAAATACCAATTTATCTTGAGATTGAACAGAAGTGAAAACATACCTTTTTTAATTTTTAGGAAAGAAACCACAATCAAATGGAAATAAATAAATGCCAGCTTCAAATTTCACAGTGGAAAAAGCTTAGTTTTATATTTCTGGCCTAAATGAAAAGAGGAAGGGCTTGAACTTTAGAATTAATTTGAAGACAGAAAAATGTCAAATTATAACAGTAGAAACCTGATTAGTCCTAGGTTCACTAATAGGCCTAATGATAATATATGAAAACTTGTATAGACCATTTCATCTGAGGTCTTTACTGATTTGAAATGCTGCCATCAGTTCATTGTGCTCCTCAAGAATTAGATATCCTTGAAAAAAATTAAAACTATCTTACTAGGTTCCTCTACTGAGTCTCCATAGTTTCCATTTGTCATGGTTAAGAAGCCAAAGCTGGGTATGTTCACACAGCGCAGCCAGTGGTTAACTTCAACACAGTTGGAGAATGTACTTGAATTCTTGCTCTCTCCCAGTTCAAATGCAGAACGGATGAATTTCAGTGATATAGGAAGGGTGCTTAAGAATGTTGTTTATATTTTGTAATGATTCTGTAAACTCTAGGAATATGAGCAATACTAAATACATGCCTGGATCTATAAGTACAAATCTCTAGTGCTGCATTAAAAGAATATTATTTTGAAGGAACATTTTAGGAGTGTTTCTTTGTTTCTGCTCATTTATGTAGCAAGGCTACCTGCATACTTCATGCATGAATACTTTTTATTTATAAAGAAGAGACATAATGGACAGAGGATTTTGCTACTCACATTTTCTCCTTTGTCACCTTTACTACCTTTCTGACCCGGTTCACCGATTTCACCCTGTAATTGAAAGTTAAAAGTTAAACTTGTTTAAAATGGTCTCCTTCACACTTAGCTGAAGTCAATAGCACGGTATTCTGAATGTACCCTTTGATATGATTATTCTATGTTTTATGCTGCTGATTCAAGTGTCAAAGCCTAAAGCGAGCAATTCTGCAGCAATCAATAGTATGTCATATTAATCCAGATATTGATTGTTGAATTGAAAAGGGCAACAAGACCTGGCTTTGAAATACAGTGCAGCTGAGCTTTAAATAAAGGAAATTGTGTACTTCATGTCACCTTCAATATGAACTCATAATGATAGCACCCTGGTTTACAGACTCATCTAACTGTTTATGACTGAACAACTGCTTCTCATGGGAGTGTACAGTATTTCAAAACTTCAAAATTATTCAAATCACCAAGAAACCATATTATAAAATAATGTTTTCTTTATACAATAATAAAAGACAATTAAACTAAGTCACAGAAAATACTCTCTGTAGGATAAATAACACTCATAAATCACAAAAATGAATGTTGAAATTTTTACCTTTACCCTTTGCTAACTAACAGGGAAATGCTGGATCAAGCAAACACACCAGATGATCCCGAAAGGTGCTGTATTCTAAATTTTGCCAGCAGTCAACAGAATATCTCTGCTGTGAACATAATTATTTTGACACCCTCAACCTATCAACAGTGGTTCTGAATCCCTGTATATGACTGAAGACATTTCATCTTACTCATTCAGCAGACCAAGTTTCTAAAATAGGCAAAAATCAATTTTGGCATTATATGCCCTGATTTATTTTGCCTCACTTTTGTCCTTGTTTCTTTGCCAGGATAAATGTTATTCTACTAGTTCTTTAACACAAATCCCAATGTCCCATGGCATCTGTCTCTCAGACATTTAGTTGTAGAAGGGTTTTTTTGCAGTAGGCAGAGGGAATTTGGGGGAGGCAGGGATAAGATTTGTTGCTTCATCACCCTATTTATTGTGAGGAGACCTACAAACAGAGAACTGTACTGACAGATCTTCTCACAGATGCACTAATGCTAATTATAATGATTCACCTTGTCACCATCTTCTCCAGGAGAACCACTAGGACCAGCAGGACCAGGAAGTCCTACAGGACCCTGTATTCCATCACGCCCAGCTGGACCTTGGGGACCTTTTTCACCCTGGTTTTGAAGAAAATGAAGCAATTCACATTATGACAGGAGAGTAATGAAAATTTCCGTAGAGAGAGTCATATTACCAAAACAAAATTAAAAAAACCCACCCCCCTCCAAAAAACCCCACAACAAAACAGAAAACCCCACAACAGAAAGAAAACTATCAAGGGAAAAGAATATATAAGAGAATTATATGAAGTAATAATGGAAGCTGATGTCAAATACACCTGTACTATAATGCAGAGTGGCTGGGTACACAGTTTTAATGAAAGATTGATTTATATTCACTCCCGGCTGTGATAATAACAGGTTTAACCCTTCCTGGTCTTAGAGAGCATGATAATAAATGTTTTACTGCATACTTCTTTGTAAATCTAAAATGAGTAGGTTGGGTATTCTGAAAATACGTATTGAACAGGCAAATAGTAGAGTGGGAACAAGTAACATCGTGGAATAAGTCAGAGCTGTGATTGTTTGACGGGACTGTGATTACTTACAGGAGCACCCTTCTCTCCTGCAGGGCCCGGGGGCCCCTGAGGGCCAGGACGGCCCGGCAGACCAATGGGGCCAGCAGTGCCCGCTGCTCCACGCTCTCCTGGTGAGCCCTGGGAAAAACACAGAGGATAGGGGAATTCTGAGACAGCCTTGACAACTGCTGGTGGCTTCCATGAGGCAAGTCCACAGAGAAACTGTTTATCAGTGCCAGTTCAGCTGGTTGAAGGCTGCGCATCCATCACGTGTGCAAGTGAAGAAAAGAGGCTGAAAGGAATAACTTGAAGTTCATACTCAATACAGTTTATACAACACTGATTTTTTTTGTAAATATCACTTCCTGTATTTGTTCATCATAATGAGAGCGTGCTTAAAACAAGTCTGTTTTCAAGAACTTATTTCCGTCTATGCTTTCAAAACACATTAACATACTACTTTGATGAAAGAATATTCACCATATCAAAATACAGAACTAAGCCACACCACAACCAAAATTTTTAGTAAAGTTTTGTGCTGTTCATTGCTGTGATGTTCACATTTCTGCATTTCAATTCACCTAGGTAAAAAACCATCCAAGTATAATGACTAATCTATTGTGTTTTACAGAGGAGGTTTTTATGTACAGGCACCTTTAGATAAGCACAGAAAAAGTTAAAAATCTAATATTGCAAATTGAAAGTGAAAAGAGAGGCACTATGTATCAAAACCCACTAAAACTGCATCTTTTCTGTCTTTTAAATAATTTACAATTTTTGCGTCAATCAAGTACTGTTAAAGATTTTTTTGCTGTACAATAATATTTTCTGAGTTTTCAGCTTTACACCTTCAAGATCATTTGCAACACTTCAAAGTTACGATGGGTAATTTCATTTTTTCAATTGATATATTAGAAGTGGGATGATACATCACAGAATAGAAAAGTAATAGGTGGTGTAGCCTGATACTCTTTATAGCCTTTTTTTCATGTTTATGCAAGATTAAATTTGCTGTCTCTTAGACATTTGAATTTTAAGATGCTTTCACCTATGAGGACCCTATTTTTTTGCTTTTACTCATGACATACTTTTCCTGGAATGACCTCATTAGCATAACTGGTATTAATTCCATAATAAGGTGCTTTTCCCTCCAGATATCTGTGGCATAAAAGAGTGCTGAATGGTTTCCTCACAATATTTTAGCAAGTTATTTCAGTAAGATCTAAATTTGCATGAGTGTTCAAGCAAAGTATTTGTATGGAACTCATAGACGACTTTATCCTTCCAGGTGTTGAGGTTTTTTTTAAGTCTGGGTGGCTGCCTAAGTTTCTGTCCTATTTCTGTTATTTTAGTTCCTAAGGCTTCAGTGAACTCAACAAGAAAAAGTCATTACCCTGCAGTCATACTGCCATGGTCTCTGATCTTGTCAGCTCTCATAAGCTAAACAATTTTAGGTCATCTCACCAGGAGGATGTAAGAATAGGGAGGAAAGAACCCAAAAAACACACAGATCTTTCCTGTGTCATACAGCAGACACTAACAGAGGCCATAATTTCTAGTAGCTCTTTTTAATCAGCCAACTTTTCACATTTATCTTTGCATTTCATGTGAGTTATGAACAGGGGACTACATCTTCTGTTTTCAAGGAACCACTCCTTTCTCTGAGAGAATGGCCTCTGAGCAGAGCAGAAAATGTTGAATTATAGTCACGACTCAGAAAAGTATTTTAAGCAGCTTCTTAAGTCTGTTCTCTCTTTATATGTTTGTTGTCTTTTCTGGTCACTCTGCCTCACTACAAAACAATCTCCTTATGTTATGAAACCACGTGTTAACCTGTGGTCTTGTGGCGCTCACATTCTGTAATATTTTTATTAATTTGTTTTTTTGCTTTTTTGTTTTTATAAACTTTTCTACAGAATAGAAGTGCCATGTTTTTTCTTGTATTGCCATTATACAGGCTGTAAACTCATCAGCAACCTTGGTTTTATCTCACCTTCTAAGAGGACATGTGTAATTATAGCTATTGTTTATATTACTTTTTAAAAGCAATACTTTTTACTGATGATTAATAAAATGCTCAACAAGTGAAGGTCCCCATGACTGTAAAATGTTATCAGATAGATGAAGATAGCTCTAGATAACTCAGTACTGATAACTGGGTAGCCTACAGCAGGCTTACTCTGAGTCTAATTTGAGCATCCTATTCCTAAATGAGCAAATGAAAAATGACTGTTTGACATTCCAAAGAGCTTCCTCTCATCAGCATTCAGCATTCCACACACTAGGAGGAGAAGGGAAGAAAACAAACAGAAGCAACAAAGACAGCAGATAAAAGAGAACTGCTAAAAACTCAAACAAAAACCCCACAACAACAAAAAAACCCCACAACCCCTCCCCATTAAAAAAAACCAAAACAAACCCAGATCATGAAAATACCCCCCTCAGTCCAGCAGAACCACCCTTACTCTGACATGCACTCATGCATCTCTTTCTTTTGTCCAAATCCCTCTAAACACAGTAATTGGCATGCACAGTATTTGGAGCAGTCATTTGTTTGGTATGCTTGCAGATGTATGCACCAGCCAAGTGAAGCTTATAATTGACTATATATGCTAGTTAGAAGCAATTGGTATTGGCAGGGAATGGGAGGAAAGTCATCCAGTGGCATGAATTCTCTTCCTATTATAAATGGCAAATGAAGACTCCACTACAATTACACTTCTGTGTGTAGCTGCTCTTGGCTAAAAATAGATGGGAAAATATTTTAGGATTATTTAATGTTCCTGGTCTGCTGTGAGCTTCTGTGAAAAAAAGCAAACAATTGTAGTTTAATTATGGTGCTTGAAGGTGCACAGAAACCCAGTATTAAGGGCACCTATACCCCTTTTTTTCACTGAAAACTGTATCAAGATAACAAGTTTGTAATTAAACATGAGACAGATAAAAACCCCAGTGAGGACTCTTGGAATACTTTAAAGGCAACTTGGTTCTGTCTGTACCTCAAGTGGCCCACTTGCACTACAATGAACTCAAAATATATTTTGAAAAATTAAAAGTTTTGCCCTTCAAACTCTCAACTCCTGTTACCACTATTTCTATTTCTTAAAGATTGGAAAAACTATACACAAAAAATTCTCAGCCTCCTAAGGGTTTCTTTCTATGACTGTTTACCTTAGCAGGAAGGGATTTATAAACTGAAATCTTTGGTAGTGTGCTCCTGACACCCATACTCTGTGTTTCTGGACTATAATTAACAATGATTTCAGTCTGGCACTGAACTCCCATTAGCTGGGGAGTATTAATAGTTTTCCTGGATTTTCTCTATCAATTTAGTTTCACATGAAAGGAATACTATTCATGAGCTCTGAGAGAGCTCCATGATTTGAACCAAAGGATGGTAAATGGGGATAATTGAGATGTCCTCCTCAAAAAAGCTCTAATGTTTTCAAATAAAACACTCACTTATACTGTAAAAATTAGAAAAACATGGGTCATCTGAATTTAAATTCTAACATATGTGTTTCAGAATATAGACAACTATCACTAAATAAAGTGTGTACTTTTGCTTCACATCGTACGTGATGCACCTTTCTGAGGAGCTGTGCCGGGGGGCCCAGCCCCTGTGAGGACAAGCGGGCTGTGTCAGACGGCAGGTTTGCCTCGCTGGCTGCTCGGTGCATGCTCAGAAGGGCTCTGCTTCACTGCCCCTGAACTATCTGACAGTTCAGCCCAGCCTTAGGGGCTTCTTCAACAAAAAATCAAGACATGACCTTTAGATTGAAGAGACTATTCTGGTCTATGTTTTCTCGATTTTGATTCTTCCTTTCTTTTAACATTTCAAGTTCTTCAGATGGGTAAGATGATATCCCTTTTGACTCTCCCTACTATCTTCCATTCCATTCCATTCCATTCCATTCCCAGCTACCTAGTTTTGGTGCCTTTTGGGAATATATATATATACTGCACAGCCTTAAGCACTGTAAATTTAAGTTCGTGTTTCAAAGAATAGATCCTTAGAGGCATTAAGAATTCAATAATTAATTTTAAGAATTCAAGTACTGAGTATTACTTGTACTACTAATACTATGTGTGTCTTTTTATCCTCGTTTAATGCATTCTAATCTGAATATGAATTGCAAGGACATAAGAGAACTTCATTGTTGAAGTACATAGAAATTCAGCTCCTCCATTACTTTTTTTTTTCAAACAAGAATAGCTGTGATGATTGATTTTTTAAAATTTTTTACTCCAATTGCACTGAAAGAAAGAAAGAAGTTGACAAGATTACTGTCAAAATTTATACAATTCACATTTGGGAATAACTGTACCATGTTTTGAATACCAGTCCACCCTTGTAGAACTTCTTTGCATAAAACATGACAACAGAGAATAGGTAACTTAAATACTCTCCTATTGAGCTTAAAATGCCAAGAAGGAAAATTACTGCATGACATGATTTTACACAGTTGTAAAGGGAGCACAGTAGTATTGGATTTGCATGGCAAGGTTTTGGTAGCAGGGGATTGCAGGGGTGACTTCTGTGAGCAGATGCCAGCTTCCCCTAGGTCCAGCGGAGCCCATGCCAGCCAGCCCCAAGATGGACCCTCCACTGGCCATGGCTGAGCCCATCAGTGACAGTGGCAGAACCTCCTGGAGAATGTATTTAAGAAGTGGGGAAAAACAGAGGGGGAGCAGAGATCCATGCACAGCCCATGGAGGACCCCACGCTGGAGCAGGTGGATGCCCAAAGGAGGCTGTGACCCCGTGGAGAGCCTGCACTGGCACAGGCTCCTGGCAGGACCTGTGGCCCTGTGGAGAGAGGAGCCCATACTGGAGCAGGTTTGCCAGCAGGACTCGTGGCCCCATGGGGGACCCATCCTGGAGCAGCCTGCTCCTGCAGGACTGCACCCTGGGAGGACCCATGGTGGAGAAGTTCATGGAGAACTGTCTCACATCAGAGGGACCCCACACTGGAGCATGGAAAGAGTGTGAGGAGTCCATGAGGAGGAAGGAGTTGCAGAAACAATGTGTGATGAACTGAGGGGCAACTGCCATTCCCATCCCCCTGCACTGCTTGGGGGCAGGATAAAGCAAAAATCAGGAGTAAAGTTCAGCCTGGGAAGAGGGGAGGGGGGGGAAGGTGTTTTAAAAGTTAGTTTTTGTTATCTATCCTACTCTGATTTGACTGAAAATAAATTAAGCTCATTTTCCCAGTCTGTTTGGCCCATGATGGTAACTGGTGGCTGATCTCCCTGTCCTTATCTTGACTCACAAGCCTTAATGTGTCTTCTGTCTTCTCCTGTCCAGCTGAGGGGCAGTGATAAGAGCAGCTTGGAGAGCACCTGACACCCAGCCAAAGCAAGCCCACCACAACAGCGTGAGTCCATAGATTTCTCTACTACAGAAAATGTCTCTCATCTCAAAACCAATTTGTTTTGTGGATGTGAAAGTGTTAAGCAGCAAGTAAATGTCATAACTAAATCTGGTGGCAGAAGGCTTCCAATATTCTCAGCCTTCATATTTGTTGCATGTTTATTAGTATGGATACTGAGTAGAAGTCTGATCTGTCTGCTGTTTTACAGACCACGTTAATGAAAACACCACAGCATCTAAAGAAGAAAAACGTTATTAGGTAATATTGCTTATATTTCCATAAAATTATTACATTTACTTACCATTGGGCCAGGTGGACCCTGTGGGCCTTCCCCTCCTTTCAGACCAGCTGGACCCTAAAAGATGGAAAAAGAGAAAAAGCTTGCTACTAAACTGTGAAGTTCAAAAGTAATTTTTGCAACACGTATATTAGGAAAAATTTAAAGATCCAAAGAAACAAACCCAAATAAATTCCTTTTTTCTTATACAGCCAATGATATTTAACAATGTTGGGCGCTTTATGTCTGTTTTCTTATTGCATTTATTTTAAGCACAGCAGAAGACTTCAAGAAATAAAGGAGTTAATATTTCATTTCTTGCATTTAGAAATATCGTGCCAATTGCTCTAGTGCTTATATCATACCTGAGCACCTGGAAGGCCTCTCTCTCCAGGGAAACCACGAAGACCTGCTGGTCCATCTTTCCCAGGAATGCCTTGAGGGCCTGGATCACCCTGGGAAACATATTACATTTTGATTAAAAGACATGTTTAAAAATTAGTTGTACAATGTATGATGAAATTGAACTACCAGATCCTAGTTATAGTAATGAAAACAAAGATTGTGCCCCCAGCTATTCACCTACTAATTCTTTTATCAGTACAATAGTCTGTGGTTAAATTTATAATGGACTTTGACAAAATACAGTACTAGTTAAGGAGTACAAAAAATGAAAACCACAACAAGCCATAAAAATATGTTTAAATATACAGTCAGTAAAAATTTTTGATACCCATTTTTAATCAAAAATTGACTAGAATTACATAGTAAACAGATAAGGAATATTTTTCTTGTTCCCCAATGGTGGCCAAAAAGTAAGCAAGGAGTTAAATTTAGTCAGTGAAATTCTGCCTTTTCATCACTACTACACATGTGACTTTAAATGCCAATGTGCAATTGTCCACCTTGGTGTAAACATGTTGTTACTAAGGATTGCCATATAGAATACATAGTATATGCAAACTTTTTTTATTTTATTTATTATAAAAATATTAATTATTGGCTCAAGAGAATTCTCATCATTTCAGTGGAAGCAGACACAGCTCTAAAATTGGAATCTTCCAGTCTTCCAAGTCCTTCTGGGTGAAACATGCCAATCATGATTTTGTACTGTATGTTCTGATTTTATTCTGCATGGCTACATGATGATTTGAAATGTCACACTGTCAGCAGTTTATCTGCCCCTTCCAATTTGTTCCCCAGAGCCACCTCATACCTTAGCACCTTCTTTTCCTGCAGCACCTGGGAGGCCTTGTTCACCTGGGGGACCAGGAGGACCTGGATGACCTCTTTCACCAATTGGTCCAGTCTCACCAGTAGGACCCTAAGCACAAAAGTAAAAGTTTAGTCACCTAAAGTTATTTAATGTCTTGTGAGGTGTGGGAGGACATGGAGAGGAGCAGATTCTTAATATCCAGCTGTTACCAAACAGTATTGCCATTGGTTAGCACACATCCCTCACCTTCCCTCCAGGCAAAGCTGACTTACAAAATATCTTTGTCCTATAAAATAAATCTTGCATTGCATTTTCCCTGCAGACACGTCTGTACAGCTTCCAAAGACTGAAATCCTGACCTTGTTCCTTAAGCACTGAAGCTTTAAAACACAGCGTGTATGGGAGAAGGTTACAAAAAGGACACAGGAGAGAAATCCATGTACTATTCTTGTCTTGAAACACTTCTGTACCGTTGTTATTTCTGAATAATAGGAATTGTAATGTAAGAGCATTGAAAGATCTCTCTTCAGATTCATTGGCAGAAAAGCTACACTGAGGGAATTAGCTAAAAAAGCTCCAAATGGTTGATTAAGTTGCAAATTAGTAAGGTTAGATCAAATGAAATGTTCATAGTTTATCTCTCCACAATCTAAAAGTTACTGGAAATTGTTCTTTGGCAAGAAATTCACATGTTGTATTGTTCTGTCTAAAATGTTTAATGGTAGAGAAATCTTTCTTCTTGACTTCTGCAGATCACCAACTACATAATCACATTTAAAAAACCCAAAACAACAACACAACAACCCAACAAAAAACCCAAACCAAAAAACAACCAAGGAAGTGAAAAAGTAAGCCAAATATTTTCTTTTTTTTTTTTTTTGTGGAATCACTGATGATTACTAAGTATAGCTTTCTAATATTGTCATACAACTTTTGTTACAAAAGTTAATATAACCATTCGTATGGTCCTTTCAATACAACAAAAAAAACTGCCTTATCAATAACATAACCATTAAACATTGGTGTTATGAAGCTAGCTATGAAATTAAATTATGTACCTGAGGGCCAACAACACCACCAGGACCAGGAGGACCAGTTTTTCCTTGAAAACCCTGTGAAATAATTATAGAATATTACATTACCCTGAACAAGTTATAGAAGAGCAAAATTCACATCTGTGCTGAGGAGGAGAAAGACAAATTCCATGTCACACATTCTTTCTCTTCAGGAAATAAAAAGGAGAAATCCTTTTTGCATGTGTATGGTTAGAAATGAAATGCTGATTAATCTCTCTTCCATCTCTCAGTTCCAATCTCTCTGAGGTGGTACAGCAGTAAAAATTGTCATCAGTTTTACAGATCTCTCTAGGAGAACTTGATTAGATGAGTTTGAATGCATAAGCTAAGAGAGTTGAAAATACATTTTTACATATGTGTATTATGAATCATAAAGCCCAACATTAAAATGCTTTTTAAAGAAAGACACAGATAGTGGATTAAGTTAGAAGGGCATTAAAGATAAAGTGGAGGTGAGACAAAAAGAAAATGAAAAATAAAGATCCAGGGAAGATGAAGGTTATATAGAAATGGTAAAAAAGGCCACATGAGTGCCACAAAAAGAATGAAGCGAATGAGAAATTAATGTGGTGTCAAAAACAGAATAGAAAGGAAATATTTTTGAGACAGTTTTTTAGAGCATGACAAATTTTACAGAGTTTTTATTTTCTAATCAGTGCCCCCAGGGCCAAAATTAGTCAATAAACTGAATGAGAACATCACTTTACGATAGCATTGTTTAATGCATCTTTGAATTATGCTGAATTATTTACTTCAAGTACTGGAAGAGTGTAGGACAGTGCATTTCTGCTGTGTCACATTAGGGCCCTACACAATACTGCCTGCCTACCAGCCTGTGTCTGCCTCCTACTCTGCTCACCTGTGTAAAAACAGGGGTCACCTGGCCCAAATGTTTTCAAATATTGGGCCCTGCTCAGCTTTTCTCTGGGCACAGTCTGACTGAGAGCTGCCCTATTCCATCAGTTCCCATTTAAGCTTTTCTACTTTCCTCCATCTGATTCTACTCCAGCTGCCAGCCAGATGTTACCATGGTTCAGTTTGGCCCCACTCTCAGATTTATGAAATGATCCAGATTAAAAAGAGAATAGAAGAATAAAAGACAAAAATACCCCTTTGTTCTTAGGACAGAAAATCAGAAGTGCTACAGATGGAATCATTCCTGTGTGCCTTCCTTTACACAATCAAAGCTGCTTCTGTAAGCCTGTTCTAGGGAAAGACAAAAAGCGTTGAGCATCACCCACTTAGTGAAAGTATGGTGAGAAGACCTGCTTCTCCCAGGCTGGCAGAACTCGTTGATACTTTATTTCTTGATGCTAATGATGGGGTTACCACCCTTTCTGTCTTCTGTTGCAAGCTTATCTATTCCTACAGATCCAGATTTTTTAAAGATGCAATAAGCACAGGAGATTTCAGCAACAACTACACAAGAAGACCTGAACCTTCCATAGCTTCATCTAAAATATGTAGCAATAAAAAAATTACACTAATGTTTAATGTATGTGTTTTGAAGTGCCAAAGTAGCCTCTATTTTTTTTTTGTTATTTTCTGCAAAAGACAATTTAATCAAACTGGATTTATTGTAGCAAGAAGAAGGTCCTCAATTAATTCTAACAGATGACACAGCTAGTATATTTCTATTTTATCTTTTCACAATCATGAAACACTAAATTCTTCCATAACTGCAGACAATCTAGCAATCTTTGCTGTTGATGCCCCCTGCCAAGCTGAGATTGACATCACTAAAACTTATAATCGCTTCTAAGGACAAACTGGCATAATACTGGTTTTCGGTATATAGCTTATTCCTACATTGATATTCCAAATTATTTATCATATTGATGCTCCTATATCTGCAATTTCAACAAACAATGTCAGTTCTTCAAAGTGTATATGTCTTACTGGGTAAAGAAGTTGCAGCCTCTTCTCCATTAATGGTTGCCTCAGCTGGTGTCAATATATGATTATTATTCCATAAACAAGCTGCAGAACGCAACCTGGGAATCTGGCTCTCTAATTGTTAAGCTTGACTATGTCTCTTATCCTAATTCCCTAACTGCTGAAATGCCCACATGCACCAATGAACTTTAATAAGATATGCGTCTAAATAAGAAACAGAATTCTTAATAGCCTGATCTACCAGTGAGTGCAATGAAAGTTTTCTGATTTATACATTTTTTAGAAACCTGAAGTGGATATGTTCATCAGGAAAAGAAAGTCAACAAGCCTGCTGATTGATTTAAAACCATTTGGTTTTCTACAAAAACACACATATGAGAACCCATGGGGGAAAATATTTTTAAAATAATTTTGGCACAAGATTACAAATACACAGGATAGAGAACAATGCTAATGAAAAGCTGCATTTGCTCCTAAGTTACTCAAGATTTTTTATCAGTGGAACCCTACTAAATCCAAAGACACACAAAATTAGAGAACCATAGCACTGATTGAATCCTGAGGGACCTGGTTCAAATTTCACACAGTAGCAGAACCCATAGTTTCATTGTATTTTGAATATTTTGTTTCTAGTCATGAGTGAAAGCAAGAAATCATGGAATGGTTGAGGTTGGAAGGGACCTCAGGAGTGCTTTTGTCCAACTGTGCTGAGGAGGCAGGGCTGCTGAGGGCTGGCTGCTCAGGAATGTGTCCAGACGGCCTTTGAACACCTCAGGTGGAGACTCTGCGGCCTCTCTGGGTGCTCTGTGACAGTGCTTGGTCACCCTCACAGGCAAAAAGCATTTCTTGATGTTCAGATGGAACCTCCTGTGTTTGAATTCATGCCCACTGCCTCTTGCCTTGTCCCTGGGCACCACTGACAAGAGCCTGGCTCCGTCTTCTTCACAGCCTCCCTTCAGCTATTTCAGTATGTGGGTAAGACCTGAGCCTGCCCTAGGCTCAACAGTCCCGAACAGTCCTGGCTCCAGCAGTCTTTACTCACAGCACAGATGCTCCACTCCCTTAATCACCTTAGTGGCCCTTTCCTGGCCACTCTCCAGTAGCCCTCTCCTGTCCTGAGGAGTCCAGAACTGGACACAATGCTCCTGGCCCCACCAGGGCTGAACAGAAGGAAAAGATCACCCTGCTGCAGCGCAGGATGCTCTCTGCTTTCTTTGCTATACTGGCACATTACTGGCTCATGTTCAAATCAGTAAAACTAAGGGGAAAATAGTAACTTTAATAGCAGACTAAAGAACAAGTTGGAGCTTCCTGCATTGTAAGCAGTGATTACAATTTATTCTTATGGTACACAACACCAGTCTGCATCACTGCAGAGAAAAAGAACAAAGAAGTAGTCAATAATGTTTCTCTCACACACAAAAAAGCCAGGATCATTGCAAAGCTCTACAATGTCACAATGCTACAGTACTAGCAGAAGAAAATAGAGATTTTCAGTGATGTGTTACTCCCAGCTTTACACTCCATGCTCCTCCTTCCAGCAGTGGAAGTGACTCAGCAGCCATTAACAGATTTCCAGTGAAGCTGGAACCTAAAACATATTCTACATGCTGAGAATATTTCTCTCTAAATTAATTTCTGGCTTTCTCTAACTCTGAAAAATCCAAGTGAGAATTTTCACTCTATTTTATAGTGGAATATGAGTAAGGTTTTGGTACTACAGAAATAGTGTGTTTTTTAAAGATAATTCAATTAAAAGTATTAGGTTTTTTTTTTCACTTTGATGACAGAATTTATTCATTGTGATTCTTACAGGAGTTACATAGTTTCAAAATTCAATTTTATTTTAATAGGTTCAATCATTCCTGATCCTACTTCCCGAAGGTCTTGGCTTTTCAGTTTTCTAGCTGCTTACCATTAGTAAGACCTTCTTTTTATGTTACTATTTATGGCACATGGCATTCAGTGAGAAAAGTACTGTATAGTAATTGTTTGAAAAATCTTAATTTAAATTGAGATCTGGGTATTAATCTCTTTTACTTCTTTTATCTATTTAATCTCATTGCGATGTTACTAACTGGACATAGCAAAGAACAACCTCACAGTTGTATTGTGGGAGCAAAATAAAGCTTTCTCATGCCCAATGTACAAGAAAAGTACAGTTATATAATCTCTTGGTGCCAACCTCTTTCCCTTTTCCCTGTTGTCTCTATTCCCTTTTCCCTGTTGTCTCTATTTCTTTAGATTTGACCACATAATTATGACCTTTAGGGCAACACACACAGCAGAGCACATTTACTTACAGTCTCACCCCGCTGTCCTGGGTGCCCAGGCAAGCCATCCTTCCCAGGTGGACCCTGAAATTATAAAATACATAGATAAAACAATTTCTTAGCCATCCTCAAAAAAAAAAAAAAAAAAAGGGGGGCAATTAGCNAAAAAAAAAAGGTGTGCAATTAGCTGTCAGAATCTCTGCTCTCTGTTTATTTATTTCTCAACTAGTCTTTGGTAAATTCTAACTGCCCCTACATTAGCTAGCTAGGATTTTAACAATATTTTTTTCCTTGTGTCCTCCCTGATGTGTCTTAACAGTTGCTTGGAGAATGACTGCTGTTGAAGGCAAACATGTTCAAAATAGATTTCTGTAAATTCAGAAATCATGGAAAGTCCCCATACATCCCTTCCATTTTTCTTTGGTTAATGACTCAAGTAACACAGATCTAAGTATTATAGGAGTATTTGATGAAATTCCAGGTTTTGGAATTGGAAATAAAAGTAATAAATGCATGGGTGAAAAAAAATCACATGTGGTTTGATGCTTTTGTACTACACCTGAGCAGAAGAGCAGTAAAACCAGTTCAGGGGGCAGCTCAAATGTGCTATTACTTCTATACACTTCTGCTGCTAATGAATGCCTCGTTTCTCTTCATTTATCCTCAGTGAATCCATCATTCAAAGAAAATATACAGCAGCAAAGTAGTATTTTGCCTTAACTCAGTGTGTCACTGGCAGGACATACCAGACTTGCATTTTGGTGGGTTACTCTGAATGCCTTAGGAGCTGCACCAATGACTGCTTTGAATATGTGAGTTCTTACCCTTGAGGCTCAACAAGCATATTTGTAATCTATACATAAACCATCCCCTACATAAATTTTCAACTGTTCCCTTCAGAGGCACTGTATGAAAATGAACATTCCTGTTGTTGCACACACATAATAAAAGAGATACTTACTGGAGGTCCCTTCGGTCCAGGGAATCCAACAGGTCCCTGAGGCCCTTGAGGTCCCTGGATTAAAGGCAACCAAACAAGTAAAGTTTTACTCAAGCTGCCTCAACACTGGATTGAAAAGTTTGTTTAATTTATAAAATATATGAACTCTGTAGACAATGTCTGGATTTAAGCATAAAGCCTGCTTTACATTGCCATAAATATTGGTAGCAACAATTCACATGTATAGACATCGGAGAGATTTCCTGAAAGCAATAGTGCTTGGGTAGGAATGCAGTAAAAAAAGAGGAAAACTACTTATATCAACTATATTTGCATCTTACCCCTAAAACTGTTCATAATAAAGCAGGAACAGACTCTGAGTTAGAAGCACTGCTATTCTATGTTGCATAAACCAAGGGATTTAGTTAACAGTCTGGTCATCTTTTTAACTTTTAGTCAAACATTCATCTGTGGCAATTCTTAAACCCTGACAATATTTAAAACCAGCGTAACAGTAGAAAATTGCAAATACAATAAACTTTCCAGGGTTACCTGGGATTAAATACAGCATTTTTGTTGTTATGAAAAATAGGGGGAAAAAGGAGGAGCTTTATAGAGAAAAACTAAAAGAATTGACTCAGCTACTGTATAAAATATCTGAACGAAATTGGTCACTCTCAGAAACTGGGTTATAGGAACACAAATCCAAGTTTTACATTTAAATGCACCTCCCTTCTCATAAATTTCCCCTGTTCTCACATCTTGAGGCTTTCTAAGGAAAAAAACTTTACATTTTTCTTTTCATTCAGAATATGGCTTGCAGGGTTCAAGTCAGTGGACTGATGGATTATGTGAGAAAAAGCACTAGAATACTAACAGCACGTTATCAAAATTACATTTTCAGTTTTGTTATTAAATTTCATTTTAACAATAGATACACAGGATAGATTATTTAATTTTTTCATGTTTGGTAGCTGAAATAGTCTCAGAGGAGTGGAAATGACAGTTTTATTTTTTGGCTGACACTCATCCCTACAGGGAAGCTAGTGGATACCTCACATTCATATTACACAAGTGATGAGAGACTGGGTGCCCTGTGATTCTTCATCTCTTTGCTTTTATCAGTTTCTCTCCAGGGATGCCTTCATCTTGGATTGATCTCCTTACTGTTTTAGTACCCCCACAACTTCTCTTCCTTGCAAGCTCTTGGAGCTGTCAGCAACTCCTCTTTCACAAGGACCTGCTGTTCCCCTTCTGGTACTCTGCTTCTGATCCTCCCCAGTGTAAAGCAACCTACATTTCCTTTCTTGGACTATGCCTAGCTCTCTCCATCCCACATCCTAGTTTATGCCAAAAAAAAGTGACATTATGGAGCTGGGGAAAATGCACAAGGAGCTCCCTCTTGAAGAGGAAGACTCCTAGAAAACACTGGGACCTGGGGGTGGATACTGGGAGAAGGTCTTTAGGCTTCCTATATGAAAAAGGTTCTGAGATTAATGAAATATGACTACAAAAGAAAAGTTTCTTCAGCTTTGCAAAAATACTTTGGCAGAAAGCTCATCCACTTAAACTGACTTGGTTTGCAAGTGCTGCCATTATAAGTATGATTTATTAATACTCTTTTTCTATATTCTGCTGTGCAATGAGCTGACCGTGTACTGGGTTTGTGTATTGATTGGTAAGATAATAGCAAGCAGAAAATTTTGTTTTAGAGAGAACAATAGGATTTCTGAAGCATGCATGAAATAGGTTGAAGGGAGTTCTTAGCTGATCAGAACAAAAAACTCAGCTGCTTCAACACAGAGTATTCTGGAAGTGGCTTGAGTGTTTGCAAATCCAATAAACAGGCAGTAAACTGCAGTAAGTGGGGAATTCTGAAGATCCTAAGCTGGTGAGTACACCTGTAATTCACATGGATAAATACAAAGGGCATGGATGTAACACAAAGTGTGTATGTACTCTCTGTGTCCTGTATGTACAAATCTGAGCTGCAGAAGGAAGAAGCTTTCAGCAAACTGCAGCTACCCCATTTGTATCTTCGTAAAAAGCATTACTGGAACTGGGGTTTTGTTAGTTCTGGTTACTCTGGTCAAAGGAGCACAAAGATACGAGAGGGAGAACCAAAAATAAAACAACCCTCCCACCTTAAAATCACACTCCTATACAGTGGGAAAAACAAGTACAAAGATAGCTTTCACATACCCTTTCGCCTGGTGGGCCAGGAGGACCATCATTGCCTGAAGTGCCCTGGAAAGGAAAGACAATATGTTCAAGGATTTGCATTTATTTAAAAGAAACAGCCTGTAGCCAGTCTATAGAGCGTGCTTGACAATTACCTTTGGACCTGGTTTACCAGTGGGACCTCTGGGACCTCTTGAGCCTCTTGGACCCTGTCAATTTAACACAGATGCACTTGATAAATATTGGATACTATAATCTAATAAAAATAATTCTTCACAGTATAGTGGAGGTAATTTATATAGGAAAGCTTCCAAATTGCAAATCAAAAGATCTTACTGTTGGTCCTCGCTGTCCTCTGGGGCCTGGTTTACCATGCAATCCCTGTAAAGAAAAGTTCACAGAAATCATCTTAGTAGACACTTTATTTGTGAGATAAAGTTTTTCACTGAAGTGGAGGCAGAGTGCAACTCCCTTAAGTTCAAATGTTATTTTATCATTAACTATCTACTTTGCATTTCAATTTACAGAATCATGGTCCTTGATAAAACTGATTATCTTTCTGAGTTCACTGGGACTTGTGGCTATATGCACTGAATTTGCCTGAGTCTGATTCTCTCAAAGGCATTAGAACATTTTAAACCACATTAAAATAGTATTGAAGGTAGCACACAACAAGCAGAGTCCCTCTGCAGTAGTCCAAAGGCCTTGGCATCATGAGCAATGTAATAGCCTTAAAGACAAAGTTCCCAGGTTCCTGTGGACACCTCCACAGGTTAACGAAGGAAAGAAAGGGCAAGCCTCTCTTCATTTAGAACAGAAATGGGGACTGCATTACCTACCAAAATTATGCACACTTGACAGAGATACAGAACTTGTCAGAATACCAGCCCTTAATTTTTTGCTTTAATATATCTCCTAATCAAATTCAATGGGATTTTTTCTTTAGGCTCTGCACTGGAATTGCTGTGCATTGTAATGCAAAGAATTTTAAAATTCAAGAGCGTATTCTTCAGGTAGAAGGAACCTGATGGCTGGTACCTTCTAATCTCTGAGGTAAACAAAACAGCAAAAAAAAAATCATCAGAGATGTTTTAGCACAAAGCTTGTTTTTATTGGAAACCAATTAAATGCACACACCTGTCTCCTCGACAGGTTTTCTTTCTCTTTTTTCTTTTTTTTTTTCCTGTCGGTTTTATTTCACTTATCAGAATAAAAATTATGTGTTGTTTTTTAAACGCTGCACAGCCTGTAATCTTCTCAAGGGCAGCGAATGTCTTTCCTAGTACTTGCATGCATGGCAGCATAAAACACAATGATAACCCTTTAGGCAAGATTAACAATAATATCTGATTCTCATTACAAAACTGCAGTTAGGGTCTCATTGATGATCAGCATAAGTACACCAGCATGGTATTAATTATGTGGTTAATACCCTAACTGAACTGAAAGATTTATGAAGGCCTGAAAACAGATCAATTTAATTAGATTTTCATAATTTTAAGCCTGCTGTTTGATCCTATCATTTTCCTTTTTTTTTTTTTTTCCAATATGTAGTCTTTATTAGCAGTTGTCTCATTTTTTCACTACACAGATGAACTGAGCATTGCTTTATTGCTTGTGCCTGTACACAACAATATATCTTTATATTAGATTAAAAAATACAACAACAATTTAAACCATATATAAGTAATGCAGTTGCTATTGGATTTCATATATTTAATCTTAAAAAAATTATTTTCTGCTTTTAAGAATAATAATGTTACCTGTTTGACTTGGTGTTGCTATCAGCTATGAATTCTGACTCATTGCTTAATTTCACCATCTTTCTAACATGTCCTGCTATGTTCAATTCAGCTTTAGAGACAACAGCACAGTGACCTTTTCTCTAATCTATTTTTAATTGTTGTAGTTTGAAGAACATGCATAACAGACTTCCCCTCACCTGCTTCAAGCAAACAAAGCAGCAAAAGATGTAATTTTACATTTTTTTAATATATGTAACAGTACATGTTCTTCATCTTGCCTAGTATATTTTGCCTTTTTGAAGCTAAGCCTATAAAAAACCCTCTTATGGCAAGTCAGAATATTTATGAAATGCAAGCTGAATTTCCTTGAGGGTAAATTGCATGGTAGCAGGATAATTCATGGGATACAGGAAAATAGTTCTTGCCAACTCGCTCAGCTATACTGTCCAAAAGACCCCCAAACCCTTCAGCAGAGGTGATTTTTTTTTTCTCTTTTTCAAATTACATAATTATGGCAGTATGTGCAGCAAGAAAACGTCCAAGTTCTTGTATATTTAGATTAATACCTTAAAGAATGACAAATAGTGCCTCAGTATGTCCTGTTTTACATAAAGATGGAGGTCCATCTTAAATGGGAAAAGCCCGTTTTTATAGTTCTTTAGATAGTAACTTGTATCCTTAGGTTTAAGTGATTTCCCACAGCATTGAATCTTAAAAATGAATTAGTTGTTATGCAAGAATGAATTATCATACCCTGGCACCTTTCTCTCCATTGGCACCTGGAAATCCTGGGAAACCAGTTGAGCCCTATGTAAGAAATCAATGCAAATGTCAGAGGATAGCAACAGCAAAACAATAGTAAACCCAACATTTAATTGACACATAAAGCACATCTCCAAAGTCATGTACATTGTACATGTCAAACTTGCAAGAGTGACAGCTGTAAATAAACTTATGAAAGCTGTAAATGAACTTACCATAATGCCTTGAGTCCAGAATGCATTTCAAAACAAAAATCAATGTACAGAATGGACATTATTTGTCATCTTATTAGACAATAAAATATTCATTAAATCTGCACCATTTTTAAAAGTAGGAAAGTAATAATTAGTAATAGCTCACTGGAAATAACTGTATCATAATGAACACAAACAAGAACTTGTTGCTTCACAGCAACATAATTCTTAAAAAAAATTGAAAAAAATTGTAAGGTTTTGTCATATCCTCTATTCACTCATTGAAGCGTCAATTAATTAGTTCAAGATCTTTATTCACTGTAAACCAACCACTGGACAGTTTCATTTAACTGACATATGCAAAACATACATAAGCAGAATTTATGAGATTATCTGACTTGAAATTGCCCAGCTTTAGTCCTCTTCTTCTCCCCTTTCCTTCTGCTAACTGCCCAGTTTATCGAAACACTACTATTTTCTTCTTTGCTTCTGGCATTCAGCTTCAGTGGGACAGCAGACTTTTTACCTACCAAGGTGTTAATTTTTCATAAGGAACTGGGGATCAAAGAGGTGACAGACATGAGAAAATAAACTTTTAACTGACTGGGGATGAAAATGAAGAGAGGGTTTGGTTTGGTCAGCCACTAAAATTTACTAGCCAGACTCTGCTGTCATAATGCATCTATGTCTGTGCAGCTTGTTATTAGCATTTTAGTGGCATACAAAATGCATATAACAAAAACCTAAAATGTAATTTCTTGGTGCCCTTCTTTGAAATGTCAGTAAATTTCTTCCATTTTTTTTTCTCTTGTTCTTACTCATGTTTTTCCTCTAATGAATCTTGTTTTACATAATCATTCCAATTATCCGTGAAAGACTTAGGGGCAGTACAACTCCGCTAACACAGATTCTAATGAAACCCTTACTGATATTGACTGATGGGAGAAAAGTAATATTTTGCTTCCTTCCCTTTCCTTTTATATTCCTTTTCCTTTCATTTTCTTTCTTCTTAATTCTTCACAAGTTGTAACTTTATATAAGAATAAATCTGAAAATTCAAGTCTTTGAAGTCCAAGCATGTGCTTTAAAATTAAAAGGCTGTAAAAAACCAGACCAACTGATGGGGCACTAACAGTCGTGACTTGGTTGTAAATATCTTACATGTACAGTAGTTTTGGCAACTGTGCTAATCAAAAGGGACTGGACTGGAGAAAAAAAAGCATAGTGACAATTATCAGATAATGGCTGTACTCTAAGAACAATTCTTAGGAAAAAAGTTAATGAAAAGCAAGCATCAACAGAAAGAATGATGTCAACTTTCTTGACAATACTAGGACAAGATTTTCTATTTGCTTTACACAGCTAATATATTTTACTGCTGCTTTTTTTCTGCCTCCCTTATGTTAATTTGAACTGGCCTGTGAATCAGTTTCCAAAGAAGTCTGTAGTGAGTATTGTAGCTGTCATTAGTCTTTCTTGGAAATTTAAGCAACAAATTAGAAGACACAACTTTAGAACTATTTTCAATTTTAATATGATAAAAATTTAATGCAAGGAAAGTCTTGATCAAGTCTTTGTTGAAAAAAGAATCAATCAACTTTTATTGAAAATGTTACATCATTTTTGTTCTTAGAACTGAATAATGTAAAAGTCTTTTATCTTAGTTTTTTCAAAAGACAGTTCTAAAGGAGAACAATGAGACTGAAATCTCAGACATTTTGAGTTAGGAAACTGAAGCAAAACCCCCTGTGTCTTTCAAGGCGAATAGTTTTCATGAATAGTTTCCATAGATAGGTTTAGTATTTTTTAACTAATGCAGTGTTGAATGAATAAGCCTTCTTCACATAGTTCAATCACTTTACTGAAAAGGGTCAAAGAATAGGGCAGAGTCAGAAAAACACTTCGCTTTGCCAGTCAGGAAGCTGTATAAAATAGATCCAAAGTAGAGCAGAATGGAGGATTTTACTACAGGTTGGTTGATCAGTTGTGTAGGAGGGGTAAGAGGTTCTTTTACTTGTGATATTTACCTAGATGAGGTTTCTTTGAGAGGGTCTGGAGCTACAAGGGTAGGGTAGGGTCTGGTCTCCCTAACAGTCTCCTCTACACAGGGAAATGTCTGTAGAACTATGTTGCTTTTTTCCATCTCTTGTCTTCCTAATCTCAGAAAAGAGATCTTGCAATTAATTTAGAATGCCCATTTTCTAAAGATGTGTTAGGATGAACTTGATATAAATACATTTCATAAAAATCTTTTAAATCAGAAGCCCCCTGTGCGGTTTTCTATTGCAATCCAAATATATCACATAGCTGAAGGATAGATATAGGCACATAAATTAACTAAGGATTGTGTTTTGTCATGTTTGACTTAAAAGAAACTAAAGGAAAACATGGTGAAAATTGTAAATTATATGTGTCAAAGAAATATGGCTTATTCCATGGAAGAAGCAGTAATGGCACAAATGGAATCCTCGTACCACACTGAAAATTCCCATCATTATCAGCACCCCTTTATTGGTCAATATAGTACCTATTCTCTTTCAAGAATATCAGCAATTCCTTCATTTTCCAAGTGTTTAGTGCATGCCAGTCTGATGCTGGCACAATACAAGTCATGAGAAGGTGGTAAAGGGAAGTCTATTAAGAAGAGGAAAAATAGTGCTCCATAAAGAGCCCGACATAGGAAATCCCACTTTATAAAAGATTTTACTTCAGAATGTGACTGCCAAGAAAGAAAATGAGAAAAATGGCCCTTTCTTTGACATTCACACCCTATTTCCCCAAACAGAGAAATTAAATAACTGCCATTGTGACCAGTGTCAAAAAACTCACTATGCAGCTCATTTACAGCTCACCTTTGGACCTTGTCTTCCTGGATATCCTGGCAATCCAGGTACACCAAGCTTACCCTGCAATGAGAAGGCAGTGTTAAGTTTTACTTTGTTCTCCTTACTGGTTCAGCAAACTTCCATACAAAATAATTTTTCCACAACAGAGAGTGATGATACTCCATGGAATATAACATTGAATTAAATCAATTTCACATTTTTACAATTAATCACCAGTGGGCTTAGTGCCCCAAACTTAAATAAAAATCCCACTCCAATTAATGAATCCAGAGAAACCAGTATCTCAAAGGCTTTCTTCCCCCATGAAGTGCTGTGCAGTGCTATGAGGCTGAGATCATTAAACAATTAATATTCTCTAAGAAATCAGGGTGTTAATAGGTTTAAGTGAGAAGAAATTATTTTTAATTTATACCATGTGATGGCTGACATTTCATGAATAGGCATTTAAAGAACCAATTCTTTTTCTTGAATAGTTCTAAACAGAGACTATGATAAATTATACCCCACTGATTGTTTGCTGACAATGGGTTTGTCAACAAACATTACCAACTTGCTATGTTCAGAAAAGACTGATCAGTACTGACATCAACCATTCCTAGAAATGAAATACAGTACCCTACTCCATTGAGCTGGTCTCTTCAGACCTCTAGAGGATGAGTGATGGTTTGCCACTTTCAAAGGCAAGGGAAAGCAGTTTCAGACTTTGAAAGATGGGAACTCTGGGGAAGAATTTGTCTGTGTTCTAGAATATCAAGTGTTGGAGAAGATCTCAATGGAAAAGATGACTATAAAATATCATGTTGTACTCTGCAGTAACCTAAGATAATGTAAAATAGGAAGGAGAGGCTTGTATGGGGAAGGAAATTTTCCCAAAAATGTCTGTTGGTAAAAAATACAGCACATAAATAATTATGTTGTGTATTCTCATATTCATGTAAGTGCATGTGTCTGGTGAGACATTATTGAAGAACAATTTGATTTGCCACCCTGAAACAAGCCACATGCATTGCAATGATTTAAATGTTTTGCAGCATGACAGCACATGAAACTCTTGCAAAATGCATTGAAATTTTTGTCCCTGGTTTTATGAGTAAGCAAGCCCAGTCGCCTAGGTTGTGAGTGTGAATACAGATTTTTTTAATTCTAAGCTCTTTTCTGATATGGTTCCTTATTTTTTTGGCACCCTACTTAAGATTGCATAAACTAAGCAATTCCAGCTTTAGACCTAAGTAAAGAGAGTTTTCCTGTCATGGAATCAGTTGAACATAGAGAATAAGAGACTACCCTGGTAATTTCATTACTTTCCTTACAAGAGTAGTACCTTTGCATTAAATACATCATAGGAATGACAAGGGAACAAGACATTTATTTCTCATCTTCCCAATTATGTGGGAAGATCTAAAAGTTCATGACTACTCTGAGTTTTTGCACTAAAATAAATATCCCAGGACCAACACCATAGAATTCCTCTCTGACCCATTCCATTCTGGCCAAGTATCCTCAGAATATTCATAGAAAATGTGTGCCTTCCAGTGGGCAAGAAAAGCTATAAGTATTTGTAGAAAAGGGAAAACTGTGGATCTAAAATTCCAAGGCCAGATAATACTGTTACCAACATTTTTTTTTTCAAATATCTTATGATATTTAGGGCTTCAGATTGTGGAATTGTGATACTGTGACAGTCCCAAATATATCATAATGAAGAAGAAATGTTTGAAAACCTGTATTTGTAGTGAATAATTTGAATAAAAAGAGCTAAAAATAACTCAAATTTGTATTTAAAAACTACCAACTATTAAAAAAAGTTTTGTTTTGTTTTGATTTGGTTTATGCACCCTCTGTCCTATTTTTTCAAGACAGAACTAGAATTGAAGCTTTAGTTCATCAAAAAATTTAAAGGGAAATATTTTCATCGGCATCTCACTTGAGTGATATATAGCACATAGGTTTCGAACTATTATTTTTATTTTATATCATCATACTTCTTCAGTTATTTAAATTAGCACTGCTGAAATCAACTTTCCTCTGTGATTCTGCCACACAGTAAAATACAGTAGATGCACACATTTCTCAGCCTCCTTTCCATTCCTTACACCAAAATCAAAAGGTTTTTGTGGAGGCCAGGATTCTACAGAGACTTGTACTTTGTGCTTGATCTCTCCACCGGGCTTTTTTCTGTCCTCCCTCTTAACAACCCCTTTCCCTTTTGCCAACTGTATTTACAATTTTTATTCAGGAAATGTTTTTCATTTAAAACAGTTTCCATGTCACAATTTGTTGTAATATTACTCAGTATTAATTCACTCTTCAGCAGCACCTTTATCCTCCTTTGTGCCCAACTATTTTCTTCGCATTGTGTTTTCCACAGCTGGTATGCACCGTATGTAATTTGGGGTAAGAATAGAGATGCCTTATGTACTGATGAAGTACTATAATGCCTCTTTGTATACTTACAAAATAATGATTCCTAATACCTGATCAAATGGGAACTGCAGTGGCCTGCTGCAGCTGTGGCACGAGAAATACTGTTAAGTAGCTAAAGATTTTGCAGATATGAAGGCTTGTTTTCTTCATATGGGATGGAGAGGATGGGTTCTATCTATGTTACGAGGCAATGGCATGTTTATGTTGTTTTCTGGCTACTGACCTTCTCCCCAGCTGGACCAGCAGCACCTGGGTCCCCAGATGGGCCCGCTCGACCTTTTGGACCTTCTGGACCATCTTCTCCTCGTGGACCTGGCTGACCAATTTCTCCCTAAAATACATCACCGTATAAATATGGAACAACTGCCTTCATTCATATATTAGAAAGATTACCTATAATTTCTTGAAAAGAAGTGTTCAGTAAATCTAGATAGAGAATAGAATCATAGAATAGTTTGGGTTGGAAGGAGCCTTTAAAGGTCATCCAGGCTTCCTGCAGTGCACAGAGACATCTCCAAATAGATCAGGTTGCTGTAAGCCCTGTCCAGTTTCCTATTAGGAAAATACCACTACTTATATTCATTAGATAAATGCAAATATATATAAATTAGGCACTAAATATTACTTTCAAAAGTGTTAGAGCCTAGCTGTCTTGCCTGAAGACAGATGTATTTGGAAACTGCATATTCTTATTTTTCCTTTGCTAAATTCTTGTGAAGGCACCCTGGCAGTCTACAGAAAGAAAATTGTCTTTATATGTAGATACCGCCTTCACAGTTATTTATGTATACAGACAACAGAGAGGCCAGGAGCCTCTCATGAGAAGCTTTCTCAGAACCTCCACAACACTTCCTATGGAAGGAAGTAATTGCCCATTGGGCTATACAAACATTTTGGTAGAGATTTGCAAGATGCTGGCTTGGAATGAAAACACCTTTATCCTAGATAGATAACTTTTCCTCAGGCAAATACTGGAAAACTTGGAATCTGGAAAAGACGATTCCCTAGGAAGAAGCTCAGTGAAAAGGATATTCAATATTGACATTCTCTTCCTCTTCATGATTGTGCCATTGTTGATTCACCAGAACTGTATCTCTGGATCAAACTTGTGTACGCACAGAGAATAGAAATAATTTAAGCTACTAGCCTTAATTTTATTTTTGGTTTAAATATATTTGTTCACTTCAGTGATCCTTTCAAAATAATAACATTTAAACTTCTAAGAACATATGAATAAATGCTTACCCGGTCACCTTTAAGACCCATGTCACCTTTAAATCCTGGAAAGCCATCTTCACCCTAAAAAAGGCAGAAATGCACGTAAAGACTAAGTAATATAGAGGAACCTTTTTTTTCCCCACAAAAAGGATAAGAAAATACATTCACTACAGATTGAAATAACTTGCATAGATAAAGTGGGAGCTCCAGACACCAGAAAATCTAATCTGGCTACAACTGCTTTATAGAAAATACACCAGTGCACTAAACAAAATGGATTTTTAGTTTGAAAATTCTTAATAACACCTTTTCAAAAATTTATTTAAAGGTAGAAACAATGTCATTTTTCTGTTTTAATATGAATTATCTTGCAAAGTCCTTTCTTAACTCCTGTTTTTTATTATCATTCTTTTTCATACAGTCATCCATTCAATTAAATAAAAAATTGGTGACAAAAGACAGCAATTTTCATAACTTAGAAGACGTAGTCATTTCTATACAGCAGCTTAATATCCAGCACTGCTCAGCCCTGCCTACTCTCATTGGCTGAAGTGATTGAAAGAAAGTAGAAAACAAATGAACAGTGAGACTGAATCCATACAGAGTGGCAAAACAGGTGCATATTATTTCCATTTCTAGTAAGAATTATTTATTTACTACCTAGAAAATTCTGACAGAGAATTCTGGCAGAGAATTTACTCCAAGCAATTCAATAGGTCTCCATGGAGAAGGACAAGCAGACAGTACTCAGACAAGTTTCATTTACATCTGTATGAGTTAGTTCAGGTACAAGCAGCAATATCCAGATGTGTTCAGCAGAGTTGTTTATGTCTTTCTCCAGCATAAACTGATCAGCTTTTGGTTCTCTTTCTGAGACTAACTCATCATGAAAATACCATTCCAAAGTCCAGGCAACAAAGATTATTGACTCCACTTTCATCTGATGTTTAGCTGTAACATGGCAGCAAAGGTCTTTGTGATGAATAAGAACACAGTAAAATATTTCATTATGATGCCATTAGTTTTTTTATATGCAAAAGTAATATTGCTGACTTTGAGTAACATTTGGACTGTCAATAAAACCAGAAGAGAATGACAATGTGCTCCACATTACTGAAAAAAAACTGAAAAAAAAAAGAAGCAAGCTTTGTGTTTAATCCTCACGTTGAAAAATAAGTTTGCTTTTTGCATTCCTGGGCCCACCAAAAATTTTATCTTCTCCCTGATCAACAAGTGAGATGGACCACAGGGCTAAATCCATTTTGAATTTGGAAGTATTCACAGTGCATGCAACAAATAACCCAAGTAAGGGTGATAGAAATAGATCTGCTAGGGGTAAACTGCTCAAAATAGGCAAGGAGGCATCAAAAGTTTAAAAAAAAAAAAGAAGAAGAAAATAAAAAAATCAAACAAGCAAATACAGTTTCTCAATAAAATGTGTCAATGTAAAAAAACCCAAAAGCGGTGACACTGTAATTAATTGAAAAAAACCCCAAAACCTAAAAACCAGTCGAAAAGCAGACTTCCAATGCTTTCTAAACGGTGAAACAAAGTCTTATGTGGTCATCTTATATTGCATAAATTAAAATTTTAAGGTGCCTTTTCTTAAAATTTAGAAAGAAATGAAAAAGGCAGAGTGAAGAATACATCAAAAATGCTTTAGTTGTAAAAGTTGCTCAGTTATGGCCATGGACAGTAATAATTACATGAGAAGCCTTAGCAACATATCAGCAAGGACTGACCATGCACCAACTACTGACCAAATGGCTGCCAAATGAACTGAAACACTTCGTCAGCTTTCACAGTGAACTTCCAGCTATTGAGATCTACAAGAGGCTGATTTTATTCCATGTAGGAGGAGAGAGCTGAACGCTCTATCTCCTCTTCTGCTGTTAACAAAAAATAAAACAGCTGAAGAGTTCTAGTCACATTTACTGGTCAGTACAGAGATAGGCCTCCTCTGATATCCCTGGACCATTCCAGATTTGTGGAGGCTTTCGTGAATGATAAATTTATTTATTTTGTTCTCTTGTGGTGCTTTCACCCATGTAAAGGCAGATAAATAATTTCAGTAAAAAAGGCCTGTGAACACACCCTTAAAGCACCGAGAGAACAAACTATGAAATATCTTTGTGTGACCTTTGGAGGTATTCAGTAGAATTCATGGTCTTACTGCAACTGAGATACCAATTTTAAGAACACAGAAGAGTTGTGGACATTATGCTAATCAATATTCATTGATATACACAGATTCATTGATATACACAGATATATATACACACATATATTAAATGTATTTATATACAAGTTCTGTATTTTGTCCAAGCTGGATATTAATCATCCAATAAGGCCCAAGAAAAAGCTGGGTTTTTGAACTGTGCAGTCGCCATGGATGTGAAAACCACTCTTTTTCAGCTTAGATTTAATGAGCAATTCTAAAATGAGTGTGCAGACTAGAAAAACTGTGGTATAGGAAGCCTTTAAAGTGCACAGCAGCTCTTAGCATCTCAGCCAAATTCTGAATCAAGGCTTTTTGACAAGACTGAGTCTTCTGCTTTAGAAATATCTATAAATATATACATATCTATATACCTATATATACATATAGTAGCTGCCAGAGCCCCAAGAGTGAATTCTCCTGTGTGGTCACGAGGTATGACTGATGGTGTCTGTTGTGTGTCTTCTATTTTGAGTGCTGAATGAAGTGTGAATTTAAACCAACACTGGCTGCAGTTTCAGCCACCACAGACTATCAGGAGCCAGCAAAGATCGCAGTGGTTGGTGTTTGCTCTAGTAAGTGCTCTACACACAGAATTAATGCTATCAGGGAAAATTAGAGCTTTCTTCACATTCATATATATGGATCTGACTGGAGCTGTCCATCACTTTGGCAAAGACAAAGATCTGGGACAAAATACCTTGAGCCTAGAAAGCCACTGCATGATGTACATGAACAATACAGACCTATCTTATGGCTTTATCAAAACAGATAAAAACCAGTACTGTCACCCCAAACCTCTCTGATGCACAAGCTTCTCAATAACCACTGTAGTATCTGCTAACAAGAGAGGGGATGTCTAATTCTCTGCTTAAGGCAACTTTAGGGAGAAGTTACTTAAACTGGTGCAAAGAGGATTGAAAACCAGTCTAACAACTGAAGGTTTTATATTCACTTTGTACCAGTGTAAATAACCATGGAAATCACTGATTTAGGAATTGGGTTTGGTATGTCCTTAGGGAAAGGCAAAAATAAAGTCACTGCTGTGAGATAAGGCACACTGCAGTGAAGGAGACAGTCAATGTTGCAGTGTAAAAAGGCAAAAGAATTAACAGCAGTCAGATTTACCTTTTCACCTTTGGATCCCTTGAGTCCACGTACACCATCAGCACCCTAAAGGAAGAATATAAAGAATTACCCACATGTATATATTCAAAAGGGGTGAGGGGAAGAATCCAATAACTGTATCTTACCTTTACACCACGAGGACCTGGATATCCAATTGGACCCTGAGGACCTGGAGGCCCCTAAAATATATTGAAGCAAAGAGCCTTTGTTTTTACAGTTTTTGGTTAGTAAGCAGTTCTCTTCACAATCTAATCCTTATTCTTTCACTATAATGTATGAGACAGCAAAATAACACTGGGCTGCCTGCCACTAAGAAAAGTTAAGGCATTACAAAGCACATTTCAATGTCACTACAAACTATTAATAGAATTATGAACTTGGATCTAACTTTGGGAAGCATCTAGCATCTATTTGGGAAGCATCTATCCATAATTTAAATTAGCTGAAACAGTGGTAAGTGTAAAGAGGAACAAACAATCAGAAACAAACCAAAATATGCCAACTAGAAACCAGTGGTGTTCTATTGGAGAAAATTTATATCCTAATTATGATGATGATGATTGAGTCAAAAATAAAGACCAAAATAATGGGAACAATAAAAATCATGGTCTTAAAAAAATCAGAACAAAAAAATATCCCAAGCCTGGAAGCTAAAAGGCTCATGGTGTTATCAATACTGACTGGTGCCTGGATTCTGTTAGCTACATTTTTCTGAGTTTTTAAAGATGCTCAACTTGGATACTATGCAATCTGATGGCAGGGTCTAGAGAAACTGAGTTCTGTGAAGGGTGGAAGCAAGGAAGTCTGGAAACATGATACCTCTGTCTGAGGTTGAGTTGCTCTGTTTATTCTCTGATGTCTGAGATGGACAGATAACAAAATCTTTTACTAAGGGGGACACTGATAGAGTCGTTTTCCTTTCTCCAATATGTCTTTTCACAAAACCTTTGGACTGTTAACACCTCTGAGAAGCTGAACTTCTATCAACTTTGGCTGAAATTGATCAGCAAATTCAAAAGACATAAGAAACAACTGACAGATGGCCACACTCCTGGACTTTCAAAACATAAATGCTGTGTGTAAGCTTTATTAAGAAATAAGGATAAAATTTACAAGTCTTTTACAGATAACACCACTTTTGACAAATATAATATGCTGATGTCAGGTGTGCTGTACTTTCTGAAATGTCCCATTATTTCACTCTTCCTGTCATCTAGAATACAAGCTTTTAGTATTGACCCTGAAAACTGAAACTGAATTCAGGTGCTATAAAGGGTGCTATTCTGGACAAATAAGCATCAATACTGAGTAAGTAGAACACTTTAAGGAACTCCAAGGCCCATAAGGACTTCATAAGGAAAAAAAAGAAACCTTTACACTGACACTGAGTTGAAGATGACCTAACAAATGCAAGGTTCTCTGCATGCACTTTTAAACCTTAAAAAATGCAGGCTCTGAACAACTTTTGTGGGTACTCCATAAAACAGAATTGAAAACTCAAAATATCTGCAACTTACTGGTATGAAATGTATGCAACTTTTCATTTTCACTCTGCCAACTCCAAGATGAGGTTTAATTTAAATAAGTACTCTTTATATTATTTACAATCTCTAATATTTTGAATATATATGTTTGTCTGCAAAAAGATGCTTTTAGTGGATCACGGGTTTTCTATTATCTTCTTAAATAGTTCTGGTAGCAACAAATCTGTAACAAAGATGAAAAACTACCAAAAGTTTTCTTGAAATCTATGTAAATAAATGGAAAAGTTTTAAAACTTACCAATGCACCTTTATCTCCAGACTGACCCTCTTTGCCAGGATGACCCTGATTTAAGAGAAATGTATCTGATTTGAAAAACAATAATTTTTAAGCAGTGACATTTTATTATAAAATGCAATCATTTGAACATTTGGATTTCAGGTCATGGATCACGTTTCTTCTGTATTAGAACAGACATGAAAAATTTTGAGCAAAGGTTTTACTTTCAATACCAATTTAATTTACATAACAAAGGAAAAGGTGGACAACAGTTACATTCATGTCAATATTTTCAGGAATATGCTGACCAGTCCTTCTGTTTAGTTAATGTTTCAGCAGTAAGAGGCTTTTAATGCAAGAGACTCTCAACTTGGATTTTGAAACAAGGATGATTTATATTGCAATATGAAAACATTCCTAAAATTTTTTTTAAATTACAGAATTTATGAAAAGAGTCAATAGAAGGCTGATTTAGTTTCAACGTTCTATGTCTTTGTTCTAGACTGACTTGCTTTTAAAACAAAATAAATTTACATCTCAGATTTTGCTCTTTATCATTGACATTAATATTACAGCACTCAAAACATTAGCCAATCCATTGTTTTCCTTTCTTATAATATTTGCACTAAAATGTTTAAATTTTAAAGGCAATTTAATGAAACTAAAGATTAACAGATAATTGTGATTAGGCTGCAGCTGTGAAGGGACACAGCTGGGACATTGCTCCAAATTGAGCAGGGAAATATTCCACACCATATGATATCTTACTGGGTAATAAAAGCTCAGGGAAAGGAGGAGGAAGGAGGACATTCATAACTATTAATGGTTATGGTGTCAATCTTTGCAAGCAACCCTTACATGTGCTGTAGCCCAACTTCCCAGCAAGTGGCTGGCCATCCACCTGATGATTTGAAACAGTGAATGAATCCCTTCTTTTGCTTTGCTTGTGTGCAGAGCTTTGTTCCACTTAAGCCGTTGTTACCTCAACACACGAGTTTTCTTGCTTTTGCCCTTGTGGTTGTCTCCCCTCCCCTGTTGTGGGAGGAGTGAGCCAGGGAGTAGGTGGGTGCTTGGCTCTGACTGGGATCGACCCACCACAGCAGGGGGGCACGTCAGGGGCAGACCTGTGCTGACACCTCATTTTCTCTTACAGCGTTTCTGCCCTGCTTTTTAGGTTTAACAAGATGCAGATGATAAATAATGCTTATGTTTGGAAATTAATGTTGTTTGCAGCATACAGAAAAGGATAAGGGGAAACACTTAAATGTTTAGACAATGATCCAAGATACAGATCCTCAGCTGGACTATCACTGCATGCTTAACATACTCCATTAAAATGATACTTTGGCAAGTAAAAGAGTAGATTATGAGAGCCCTGGGTACAGTTTGCAATATTTTTGCAGTGATCTTGTTAAACCTTGCTTTAAGTCAGGTTTAAGAAAGGCAGATTTCACCTAAAAGAAAAATTGTAAGGGACAATTGCATGGGGAGGATAGACAAGGTCTCAGAGATATTGTCTAATGTCTCTTGGTAGTATAAAAAGATTATGTTTTTGCTGCAAGGAAACAAGTGTATGGGCATGCCATTATGGCCAATGATTCCATTTAAGCTGAATCCCTAAACTATGCTGCTCAGATGGTTACACTCTTCTCATGAGTAAATGCAGCCTCAGCGTGAAGCTGAATTCCTTGGGGATCACAAGGTGTGGCTTGGGTGTGTCCAGTTTAGGCAATGCAAGAAGCATCCCAATCACATAATATCCACCTCAGGTCAGGAAGCAGAGAAAGATCTAGTCTATTCCTTGTTTCCTCAGAGAACAAGTGGTAGTATTTTGACAGGTGATTTGCTCTCCATACTGCCATGGTAGGACTACAGTCGAACAGTATATGGCCCGTTGTGCATTATTAGGTTATTTACACATCCCTGAAGATGTTGCAGATGCATTTCATCATCTGGGACCACATTTTAAAAGCCCACTGATGATTTTAGCAGCTGCTTCAAAAATGTAATTCTCTTAGTTTTAACAGCTCAAATGATACAGGGTCTTCAAACGGATTTTATAATGCCGTTGCCAAGTAGGACTAGCACTGCTTTTCCCCTCCTTTTTGTTTTTGCAGCACAGGTTGCAGAAGTACTTATTACTTGCTAAAAGTATTTAAACATTCAAGGGATTAAATATTTGTTTACTTACAGGAGGCCCATCAGAACCGGGAAGGCCAGGAAGGCCAGGCTTGCCTTGCGGTCCCTAAATGCAGTAACAGACATCTTAAAAACAATAGCAAACATGACCAACACATGTGACCCTAAGAGCTAAGGATATAAAATGCAGTTATACCTAAATCCCTTGATATGGATATCAGGGATAAACCAAAAATATAACAAAACTAAAGCCAGAATAACTCTATCATACAATATATAAGTGAAAGGCCAGTTCTTACAATCTTTAGCCAATACAAATCACCCATATTTTTTAAAGAGATGCTTGCTTGAAGACAAGCTTCAGGAACTACACTGTGAACATGCACACACATAACACAAGGTAGGGAAGAGTTTTCCAGTGCTCAAAATTAGCTATGATTTAGAATTTCAGGAATAAAAGGATTTGCCAATGAAAGTTTTCAACAAGTTCAAGAGGTAAAGAGTGCAGAGTACAGAACTCCAGTGCTCATAGCTGAAAGACACTGTATGCCTTTGTGAAAGCCTAGGGGTTGTATATATTGTGGAACTTGTCTATTTTGCTAGACTAATACTTAAGCACACTGACAGGTAAAAATTATAATTTTCTCCAAGAGTATAGTAAACAGTGAAGAGGAAAAAAATCAAAGAAGAATGAATTGAGCAGGAATTCAGCAAAATGTGGAGAAAAGTAAAATTAGCATAAAACTCAATAGTGACTTTTTTTAAATGAACAGAAGACATGTTTCAAGCCACAAGAACATGTGCAGACAGATGAGGGAAAAGCCATCAAATGACACTACAGTGTGCCAATTACACTGCAGAGCTATGTCATAATCATCCCTGACAAAAGAACAGAATTAGACTTGAGCAGGTAAAACTTTGCTATAAAAAGAGATTAATAAAAATAACTTTGGCAGCTTGCTGTGAAATTAAGTAACATATAAATACACATTGTCTAATATTGTAGATGGGATTCTGAAGCTAATATGAGAAAATTAATTCAAAATAAAGGGAGGAAATTATGCTTATGAAAGAGTGTATATGAGAGGAAAGACATTGGTTATTCATTGGTTATTCATTTACTTGATGATTTCAGGAAGATGTAATATTTAAATTTAGGTTACTATTCCATAAAAGATAGCAAAGCCCTCAAGCTCATAAACAAGGTTGTTGCACAGAAGTGACTCTGCAATAACACAATAATGCTGTAACTTACTTTTTCACCAGGAGGCCCAATAGGACCTTGAGGACCAGGAAGCCCCTGTTAGAAAGAAACCAGTGTCAGAAACCAGGGAGAACAATATACATACATTCACCCTACTAAAGGTCTCTCATTAATCTGTTTAAACACACTGGCAAATATAAGTGGCTTTTTTTCCCCCTTACAAGTTAGATCAGGAGTTTTGTGTGAGCCTTTTGCACAAGCCACTATTCTGGCAGTAGGTCTGTAACAGGATCCTATTCAGAACCCTCCTCCAGGTGTGGCCATTCCTGCTGCATTCCAGGAACACTGAATGAGTCATTTTTCTCCTGAATGAAAAATCCCTCTGAAAACTTACTTGAAAACTCTGCTCCCACTGCCCTCGGCACATTTGCAGCATTATTTATAAAATCCTTGAAGCTTTATCGGTTTTGCACATGAAAAGCTAACCTTTTAGTAATTTCCATTTATTAAACATTTGCTGCACATCACATCGTATTTCTTGGGAGTTATTTTACACTTACTTGTGGGCCTGGAATTCCTTGCTGACCAGGAGGTCCTGGTTCCCCTTGAGGACCCTACCATGCAAAAAAATAGTAAGGCATTAGGTCTGCATTTCTGCACTACAGATCTTCATTGTCAGGACTAAAAGGAGTACAAACTCATCTTTGTTCCTCCCTCTTTAAAGTCACCCAGCAACTTTCTCTCCAGTACGAAATTTTTTCCTGCTAATGAATATCATGACCTTTTCTTTAATAGAGAATAACAGCCCACACATAGGACCTAAGCATTGGAGTCCATGGTACTAAAGGAGCCTGAGAGAAATCATGGTTAGACCTTCTGGCTGAAAACTAAGTAACAGAAGCCCTGTATTTTCCATATAAAATCATAATGAATCCAAATAGTTTGACAGAAAAGTTTAATTAAATGAAAGGGATGGCACAGTTGCAGGGATGAGAGAATGTGGAAAGCATTCTTAGAATCTTTCTAATTCCCAGTTTACTTACTCACCATGTTTCCCTTTGGGCCTGAAGGTCCATCAATACCTGCAATGCCCTACAACAAACGATACAACAAGAGCAATGTTCAGTGGACTTCCATTTTTTCTTCTGGAAACTGCAAATACAGAACAGCTCATACATACAGGCTGTCCGGGGGGCCCAGGTGTTCCTCTGGGGCCCAGCAATCCCCGTGGACCCTGAAAGAGAAGAAACGCTTATTGACACCGGCATGATTTTTTCTGAACAGACATGCCTGTGAGCAGGACTGGCCAAGGAATGGAATAAGGAGTAGGAAGGATGAAGGGAAGGCAGCATGGTGTCTAGGAAGAAAGAAAAGGAAGAAACGGAAAAAATCACTGATAACAGATTTTCCTCAAAGACATCCCATGTCTGAACAGGATGTCAGTGGAAGGGCAAGCTTTGATTTAGCCCCTGTATGGTCACTTCAGAGAAAGGTGGGAGATTGCTATTTGTACTTCCTGGTGCAGAACATTGGCACAGTATCTTCCACTAAAACTTCAGCTGTGTCTTGGCCTGAAGGTCTGACCTGAAGAATAACATACATATTTGTATTCCTGGCTTTTGAACACAGGATGGTGTGTCATACTCTATACTACTACTCTGAGTGAAAAAAAAAAGGCTTTTATCTGTAGTAAGAATCCAATAAGTAATTAAAAATTGCTAGTAATTTTATTACAATAAATATAAGACATTCTGGAAACAAAAATCAGACTTATTCCTCTTACCCCTAAAAAATCAGATCAGTGATTATTCTCCTAATAAGCTGAACAACATTTTTTTATAACATAATCTTTTGGTTTTATACTATGTGAATGAGTACTAGTTTTCATCATTGTGTCATCATTCATGTCAAGCTGCTAAAGTAGGCAAAACTGAGTCTCCAGTCTCTTCATGTATGATATAATCACAAATCACTGACACTGACTCTAGCAACCTCTTTGTACTTTGTGAGGAGGCAGCAGTAGATCAGACATTTAGGGTAAAATTCCCTTCTCTGATGCTTGACTTCTTGCCTGCAATGCAGAACTGTTCTGCAGTGACAGCACCTGCAGAATTCCAACTGACAGGAGTGGAAATTCTGTACGTGAAACAAGTGGAAAATACACAATGAAGCACAGTAGTGTGAAAAAAGAGAAGAACCTAGGCTTTATTTTCTAATAAGTAGATGCTTAGTTAACCCTTTAAATGCAACAGGGGCTTGGTTGCATTCTGAAGTATCAAGGAAAGCAGTGACTGATTTTACACAATAGGATAAGAAATAGCATTTGTTTCTTCTGGAAGTTGTATATACTTAGCTGGATATACCTTTGACTTAATTCTAATCCTGTAACTAGTGTTTCAACCCTAACAAAACTGTCCATTTGTTTGCTTTTCAGACAAAACCAGTATTCTCTATATACAAAAAAAATGCAATAATTTTTATACCTGGAATTCAGAACAGTTCAACAGAACGGGAAAAAAATCTGAAAGTGACTTTTGTTTATAACAGAAACAGAAGAATAAGAAAGAATTGCTTACAGCTTCACCTGGAAGACCTCTTGGTCCAACTTCCCCATCTTCTCCCTTTTTTTGTGCAAACGGAAAACAAGTTTTAGAAAAAGCCCAAACATGTATCATGACTTTATTCCCATTACATGAGGAATCAATCTAGATTTCCCTGTGTTTAATAGCAACTTACTCTTGATCCATCTTCACCAGGTAAGCCAGGAGGTCCCTGTGGGCCGCGATCTCCCTGTAGGATAAGGAAAATCATTAAAATAACTGCTGGAAACTTTCTGCTGCAGGAAACAATAATGGATGGGAAGAGAAATGAAAGCAAATAGTTAGCTGAAGTTTGACGTGTCAAAACATGTCTTGACACAGTGATACAAATCTGTAAGTTATAGTACTCAGCACAATCTTTCATTACATTAGTATAAAAACAAATGAGCATTTTTGAAACAATGAGTAATTTGTGTTTGTACAATTTCACCCTGTAACAAGAGTTGGACTTTGTGATCCTTGTGTGTCCCTTCCAGTTCAGAATATTCTGTGATTCTGTGATTTTTGGCCACAGAACATACACAAGCTACTGCTACAAAAGGTAGCATTACCCACATTTTCCTTTGTCTCATCACCACCTCCCCTCTCCCCTACACAATGTGTTACTGCCAATCAAGTAAGACAAGTGTACATGGGACAGAAAGTAAGAAACCAGTTTCAGGACCCAGGAATATACAGAGGTTTGCTAACCAGCTTTCAGAACTATGCACCCTGGCACCAGCTACTGAGAGCCTTGGGGCTGGTTTCTCTGAGGCTTTGGAAGGCAGCCAGAATTCCACACTCCCCCTCCGAGGCTGGGGCTTTTCAAGTCTATATACGCAGAGCCTCAGTAGATTCTAGACCATACTTTTAGGATTTATTTTTCTTTCTCAGTTCCTAAAGAGAGCTAGTGTGCTACAGAGCTCAAACACCACTGGCTGACCTCCTTCTGGGCAGCAGGCTTTGAGACTGTGACTTCCTTCTGGCATTGGACAACACCCAAGTATTCATGCTGTGTGCCTTAATTTTATCAGTGTCTCCAAGGAGCCTGACCACTGCTGTGGATTCTGGTGGAGATATATGGAGCCACTGTTCAGTGGCTCTGTTCTTGACACTTTTAAACTTTCCTAGGGAATTTTAGGCAACCCTCATACACCCAGAGCACATCCCCCAATGCTAGGGATGTTAGGATTTTCTTCTAGTGCCTTTCTGTCCTCCCCCAGCATGGAAGAGAAAATGAAACCTTATGAACTGCTCTCTGATACCTTCAAGATGAATTAATACAGCAGTTTCTATATTTTGCCAGGTTCTTGAACTACTCAACATTATATGAAGATAGAGAATGTGTTTTTCTACATGCTAAATGACACTTCTGAAAGATGACAGAGGTCTGTCCTCTAGTTTTCAGTTAATATCCAGGTGGACTTAGGCTTTCATATACTGAAATAGTTCATCCCCTTAAGGGCTACTTTTCTCTTCTTGCAGTCACTTGGTGCTTAGGAAGTGTACATTCAGTGTCCTGGCATTGCCATTCAGTAAAAACAAAACTTCCTATCATTATCAGCATTTTCAGTTTTTCAATTCTGTATTTCTTCCCTGCAAATATTCTCTTAAAGCCTGAATTTCTTTTTCCTTGGACCTTTTTTTTAAAGTATATAGTGTCTTGCTTTTATACTGAAGAAGAGTTGTGCATCTAGTAAATCTAAGTAAGAAAAGTGACTTTGGTCACAGATATTGAGGTTAAAAGAAATATGACATCATGTGATGTGATCAGCTCTATACTGAAAGTCAGAGAATCTCATTCAGTAATTCCTGTCTGAAAACTTGTGTTTGACAGAGACATAACCTAAGAGAGACACTCAGTTTACAACTCATATGTCCAATATGACTAATTCTAAAATCAGTCCTGAAACTTCTACTCTAAAGTTATGGGTTTTCAACATTGATTATTTCACAGCTGAAATACAACTTCAACAGAAGTATTTCACTTGTCTTACTGTGTTTATTATTGCAAGCCAAAGAGAATTTGCATTGGACCTTGTCACCATATATGACTCCAGGAGCTATAGCCATCTTAGCTGGCTTTGAACTGAGCTGCTTTCTCAAGGACCACAGTGCATACTTTTATAGAAGATTTCCATAGAAACACAAGAATGTAGTGATTTTTACATAGGGGGATGAAAGAAATTATAAAAAATAAGTCATTATTTTCATTACTATTTTGCACATTTCAACCCAAACTTATTTTTCTTTTCTTTTTTTTTTTTTTTTTTTTTTTTTGGAAAAATGAAAAAAATCAAAAAATTTTTAAAAAAAATATTTTTTTATTTTTA
>VZTX01013267.1:531969-559746 GCA_013400915.1 Pardalotus punctatus
TTGAATTCACTGTCTTGTTTTTAACATCGTATGGATTTCCATATTAACAGAGCACAATGTCATAAAATCTCAGATTAGCACTTACATGCAGGAATGAGCAGCAGCCAACTCCAAATTGGAATTTTCTCATATAAAACATACAACCCCCTACTAGATTTAGACAACTCTTTTGATAAAATTTTTATTGCTTTCAAAGCTAAACCAGAATCTTTCTGACAGCACCACTAAAAGAAATGCCTCTTAGCTTTAGCACCAGTAGGTAAATTTAGCAAAGAATATTGTGTGTTTTGGACATACAAAACCAGCAAATTTGGCAGCCATTCATCATGTTCTTAGGACACTAATCAGCCCTTTCCTTCTTTCACTGGTTACCTACCTGATCTCTGGACATCCATTATGCTTACTTATTCAGAAATTATTGATCATCATAGGAAAGTTACATCAAAGACATCATGTCACACTGATTAAAATGTATGCATTTAAAATTTCCCAGTGTGCTATAACATATTCTTGTGTTAGTAATAGTCAAGACTGCCAGAATCAGAACAAAGATAGGACAACTGCCTAGTTAATATTAAGAACAGAAAAAAAGAAAAGGAAATAGTCAAGAATTTAATTTAATCTTGTATTACAAATTTAAAATAACACAATTAGAAACAAAGAATATTTGATCCACTGTAATGCAGCACTGTTTTAAAGTAAGAGTGAAACATTACTCACAGGAACAATATTTATTCTGAGGATTCTAAATGAATAGTCCATGCAAATATGTTAGAGCAATATGACTGAAAGAGCAATTTTTTTTCAAAAGATACAATCAAGTTGTGAGGAGGTCAAAATAATGTGATGTAATAATATGTAATGTTTTGGACTCATTTGTGTGCACCAGAATCATAGAGGTCTAGAGGTACTCTCTAAGGGAACAAAAACATAGGTTGCATCACACTGTTCACAGCACTGATTCTGACAGGGCTGAATTCTGCTTTCAATGGGACTGAATTATGTTAGAGATTGGTTCAAGACCAAAAAGAAACACTATAATCTTCAATTAGTAGGTCACTGAAGCCTAAGAGTTCATTATATTTATCTACAGGTTATTATTTCTGTATTTTCAATTTCCATTCAGTTTGAAGGGTCTGAAGAGTGCTCCACTCCTCCTGTGACCAAATTGTTGACTTATTATGAGTAAAAATATTATTATTACCCAAGATAAAACAGCCTCTGTGATGCATGGATACAATATTAATCCTTCTGACACTCTGAGCTGTGAATTCCAGAAGGTATTTGGTTTTAGGTGCTTCCTACATTTAAGGTAACAAGGACTATAAATGTCATGTGAAGAGTCTGTAGTTTTAAGTCCTAAACAGTTAAATCTAATGACGTGGCTAAATAACTTCTGGAATTTCCTGCACACAGAATAAGACACATTGTGTTATGTGTATCTTCAATGACTATTGTGGTCTCAAGATAAAGCAGGGTTCATAACAGAAATGCTAACAAGGAGACCCATGAATTCACCAAATGCCACTTTGAGCTGCCACGAATGAGAAAAACAGAACATTTAACACACAGTCAAGACACTCTCAAGCAGGGACAGATTTCAGGAAAGAGCACCAAACTTTAGAAATTGTAGCAGCAGTAACTAAGGGATAGATAAATTCTTGTTAATAAAACAAAAGGAATGCTGTTTAGAGAGTAGAAAAACAGTAGACAAACTCAAAATGAACTAGAATAATTTTGTTTGGCCAGGCTTCGGACGGGGGTCACTTGGCCTGTTCACCCTAGAGAAGCAGAGACACAGAGGTGAAACCTCACTGCAGTCTGCAACTTCTTCCTGAGTGGAAGAGGAGGGGGTGGCACTGATCTTTTCTCTGTGGTGACCAGCGCCAGGACCCGAGGGAATGGCCTGAAGTGTCAGGGGCGGTTTAGGTTGGATATCAGGAAAAGGTTCTTCACCCACAGGGTGGCTGGGCACTGGAACAGCTCCCCAGGGCAGTGGTCACAGCACCAAGCCTGAGTGGAAGAGGAGGGGGTGGCACTGATCTTTTCTCTGTGGTGACCAGCGCCAGGACCCGAGGGAATGGCCTGAAGTGTCAGGGGAGGTTTAGGTTGGATATCAGGAAAAGGTTCTTCACCCACAGGGTGGCTGGGCACTGGAACAGCTCCCCAGGGCAGTGGTCACAGCACCAAGCCTGACAGAGCTCAAGAAGTGTTTGGACACTGCCCTCAGGCACACGGTGTGATTCCTGGGGTATCTTGTACAGGGCCAGGAGTCAGACTCGATGATCCTTGTGGGTCCCTTCCAACTCAGGATATTCTGATTCTACGATCCATTAAAAATGGCACAGTATTCTGATTAAACTTTGAGGTACGTTCTAATTTCACAGTGCACATTTTTACCTACAGATTCAAGATAACTGAACATAGGTATGAATTAATCTATGATTAATCTATGAATTAATCTATGATGGCTGTACAGTAAGAGAGAAAGCAGAAACCTATTCCAAAAGCAAGGATTGCAAGCTTCTAATTTAATTAAGCCTTCAGACTAAATCTAAAACCCCAGCAATTTCAAGAAGAGCCTTTATTGAAGGTAACTGATTTTTCTGAATAAAAAAAAAGAGGTGTACTCAGTTGAGTAAGGAAACTTAATCACTGAAGAAATACAGAAATGTACAGTGAGGCTAGAAAAGGTAGAAATGTTGCTGTTCTCAGTACTGAATGTTAAGATTCAGCCTCTAAACTGACCTTCCAGACAGCTGCACAATTTCTTTTGTGAGTCCAAAGCCTCTTCCTTTCTTACTGGGTCTCAGCTGGAATTGAAGCATTGACCTGCCATGTCAGTGAAGATTTCAGAAAAAAATCTGGCAGAGAACCAGCTACCACTACTTTCCTTTTCCATCCTTCCACAAGTGACAAAACCCTCGGAGAAAAGTAATTTTAACTCATTCTAGCAAATTCTGTTAAAGTTATATCCTTGTGTCCATGTTGACCTCACACAAGTTTGACTTCAAGAAAAACATAGGGTTATTTTCTATTTTCTTCAATTAGACTGGTAAATCTGATTTTAAGTGCTCCTTTCAATGTGGTAAGTTATGTCTTCATCCAACCTTACTGACTCTTCCAACAGTTACTCACCAAAAAATGGTTGCATTCTACCACATCCCTTCCCATCCCTTCATGCACATGACAAAACAAATATCTCCCTTTAGGCACATATCATAAAAAACATTTCCAAATAGCTATGTACAACCATTTCAGCACCTCTGAAACTTCAGACAGATATTTTTATTTAGCAATTGCACTGAGTTAAACAAACTAAAAAACAATGTTTACTTCCTGTGCATTTCCTTTCTCCACAACTTTTAAAATGATTACAAACTTTGCAAGAACAAGCCAGACCCTGTTGCCTTAACTTCTATTATAATCTAAAATCACATGGAAAACACTAACAAGATATCAGTTTATCTAATATTTTTTCTCTGAATTCTTTTTTGCTTATGCATATTCACATTGCACACAATTTTTTGACAGTTTATTGTCAAACACATATATTGGGAAACCTGGTTTCTCACCTAAGAAAGAAACACAAATGAAAATTTAAAGTAATTATCCCATGAAGAGACCAAAAATCCTTGTCACATCCCAGATAGAGGCATCTGTGGAATTCATCTTCAAATGGATAATAATGTTCCTCAGATGTGCAAACTGTATTGGAGACTACAGGTGAATTAGGCTGCAAATACTGAACCTATCACACTGGTAGATCCATTAAATCACCCCAGAAATTTCCATATTCAAAAGGCCCACAGGTCATCATGTCCATGGAAAACAAAAATAACAATGCCACAATGTTACACTCAAAATTCTTATTTCCCCTCTTGATACCTATGCAGCTTCTCAAGCATATGTTCTGCTTAAAGCTAGGATTAAAACTGTGGACATTTATAGAGCACAGATGTTCTGTAGGTGAAATAACTACCAATCTGTAATTTCTTATTTTTCTTTTTTTATTTCAATGTTTCCATTTTAACCATTGTATACCAATGGTAAAAAAGAAACTCAATAGTGTAGATCTAAGAAACTTCATAATTAGCCTGTAAAAATAATTGCTGACATAAGGATTCTACCCAGAAAGGCCTCATGATTGGCAGTTACATACTTCCTTAAAGGCATGTTACCCTTCCTATATGTACTTCTTGGCCAGTAAACGATGGAAACATATATGTCCTTATTGCCAAAGTATGTTCCATTTACTGGAAAGAGTAATAAGTGGGATAAACACTATAACAGATTCATATTTCACAGAAAACTTTCCAGGTCCTTCTTCCCTGCTCTCAAATACTGTTAGCACACTACACAACTTTCCCTGATTAATTCTCCTAAATATCTCAGGTATCTTAATATTAGGCTGAAAGACAAAAAAAGCAACTCCCTTCCAGATACAACATAAAGGACAGAAAAATGCATCAAATCTTCCAACAATACACTTCCCTGTTTTACTTGTCTTTTATTTCAGCCTATCCTAACAGGTTCTACAAATCAAAGTTTCTACATTATACCAGCATTTGACCTAAAAAATTACTCTGGTTTGCATTAAGCACCTCACTCAATTAAAAAAAAAACTCAATTTCTTTTGTTCATTTTTGATTTGTACCTCAAAAACTTCTTCATCCAGAATCCTGGTTCCAAAGACAGTGATGCCATTGGTGTCCACAACTGCTTTGTCACTTCTGTCAAGTGGTTTTGTAGTTTTTTTGTTACAGTCAACAATCATTGTAACACTCTTTTTCTCCACACTGATAGCTACTCGATGCCACCTATTAAGAAAACCAATATAATTCTACTGTAATTTATGTTTTTAAAATACAGGTCACAGGTCATTGTATCCTTATCAAACCAGTTTTTAGTGGATCTAATAATTCACAGATAAACTTTTAAATGTCTCCTTTTATTTCCTTCTTTTATACATACCCAAATGCACACAATGTTTTTGCTATGTGCTGTATAAATTCTGTCCCTTAGCACAAAGGAATCTGATCTATAGCTCGCTGTGAACACCCTCTGTAAGGTGAAGTCCAAGCTGACCTTCTCTGCTGCTTTAACCACAGAACCTTACCAAACTCAAATTAGAAGTGAGTGCACCGTTTACATTTTAATAGATTGAACAATCTGACAGAAGATTCTTTTTTATGAATGTGTTTGATTTTTCCAAATTACTTGTGCAAATATAATTAACCCAGCAGGTTATTGTTTATTATTTACAATTTACTATTTTTTCTACGTGATCAACCACCAAATTTTTACCATGTTCTCTTGCTTATTTGAATGTATCCCATAGCTATAGAGACTTTTCAAATACATACAACATTTCCAACACAGATGCTTTTCCAGATACCTGTATTTACAAATACTTGGCACTATTCCTGCAACAATAGCCTTGCCTACATAATATTCACCAAAAAGTGAATGAAGTGATTCAGAACACTGACAAGTGAATTTATTTTAAAGACATTTGAGAATAAAGTTTTGCATGTTCTGCCCAGCTCTGCTTTATGAGACTTTAATCAATAATCATGACAGACCACATTAATTTAGTGAGCCTCTCTGCTATGACAACTTAAATATCTAAGAACAAGAGCTGACCATTCTGTAAAGGAGCAAAATGTTAAAGAATCTTTGATAGACAAGGGCAAAAAGTGTCGAAGTATGTCATATTAGTGACTGGTAAGAAGAAGCTGGAATCAAATTATTTTAGCTGGCATTTGTGGCATTAGGGTTGCCTAAATCAGAGAGAAAGCTTAGATCATTGTTACAAAGAGCTTCTGTGTATCAAAAAGAACACCTTGAAGCTAATGGAATCTGACTGCTAAACAGTATCACTGAGCCAGAACTATAATTCCATGTTTTCTCTGGAATGCTGTTAAACATTATCATTATAAAAGCAAACTGGCCATGCATCCTCAGGCACATTACACTGTTCACACTTTTTAAATATATCTCAGTTTGAGATGAAGATTGTTGTCCTAGATCCTCCATAAAATAGCCGAGTCAGAAGAAAATTGTTGGCTTATCTTTTGAAAGTGTGTAGAAGCTGAAAGCATGAAATCATAGCTCTCTTTGGATAGGACTGACTCCAGTAGATTTAGAAGTTGTATAGTCTCACTGTAGGAAATTGAACTTAACCAAGTTAATTTTTAGTTTTTCATTGTTGCCAGTTTATCAGCATTTTGGGTGAAATTGTGAAACCTATGTCAAAGCTTTGTTATTTAATGAAAGTCCATTAAAAAAACAACTTTGCTGCTTTGTTTTTTATCACTTCTACTAGGAAAATGTAGCAAGTCTAGGTTTCATCATATAATTCCATTGTCTAGTAATACTAAGCCAAGAAGACAATTACTTCTTTATTGCTTTATAAATATATTTCATTATAGTTCAATTTTTGCCCTTCCTTACTGAGTTGTTTTCTTTTGCTTTAGTAAAATTTATTTCTGTGTATCTCTGAAGACTGTAGCTGCTCTTCCTGGACTGCAGCACAGCAGATAAAAAGCCTTTGAAAGAATGAATGTCCTTTTACAAGCACTAGAACGACATTCACAGAGATTGATTACTCGTCTACAAAGCTACAGAAAATTAACAACTGCATTACTAATGCAACAGGTGTTTGAGATTAATTCCTTTACTTGGGGTGCACTATAAACCCTTGCAGCACTTCAGATTTTTTGTCCATCTTATTCTTTCCTGATTTCCGTATACATAGGATTTCCTTACCCCATCCAGCCTCAAACCATTTTATTTATCTGCTCTTTTGCCTTGGGATAGAAGAAATTTTATGCTGTCTTGTCAACTTGTCTTTACTCTGCCTACCATCTTAAATGGACCGGACAATTCTTTTAGTGAGACTACTCCTTGAGACTTCTAAAAACAGCTTCTTTCCATATTGCACAGGAAGAATCTTCATAGGTTTAGTTTGGGTGGGTTTAACTTCAGTGACTACTTCCTCACTCTCAGTTTATAAAACTGGCAAATAATAAAGGTGGTTTGTTTTATTTACAGCTGTATCCACCATTTGGAGCTGGAACAACTAGCAGTCCAACTAGCTAGAAACTGTGTTACTGACTTATTTAAATATTGAAGAAAATATTGAAGAAAACAGTTTGTAAATACATAATCACAAATACAGTGGTCTGCAGTAAGTCTTTAATTTAAAAATTTTACACTTACTTGCCATCAGCAATGTTGACTGTTCTGAAAAGAGGATAGTCTTCTGGGGCAGGTTTTCCATTTTGGTCTTCAAACAGGAAGACAGGGGATCTACCAACTTCAACACCTACTTGCTGAATTCCTTGTTCATTGTAGATAGACAGAAGGAAAGACTGGATACCCTTTTTAGGTTTTACTGTCGTTAATATTGAAAAATCTTCTGGAAAACCTCCACCTGTAAATGAAGTGATTTATACAGCTATAAATTCAGAAAAGATGAAACCATTTTTGAAAAGTTTACATTTTTTCTATAAGCACACAGGATCCAGCATACAAACTATGGAAGTTTTCTATTTCTCAAAAGTGAGTACATAAAAGGTTATATTAGGAACGTTTTCTATGTCTTTTTTTCTTTCTGGTCTCACTTTAATTCCTGAAAGGTATTCCTTTATGGTTCTTAAAAACATAACTTGTAAATCATACAATCATAGAATGGCTTGGCTTGAAAGGTAGTTTAAAACTCATCTCATGCCACCCCCTGCCATGGAGGGGATGCCACACACTAGACCAGGCTGCTCAGAGCCCCATCCAGCCTGGCCTTGAACACTTTCAGGGTTGGGGCATCCACAACTCCTCTGGGCAACCTGTGCCAGTGCCTTACCACCCTCTGAGTAAAGAATTTCTTCGTAACATCCAACACTACTCTCTCCTCTTTTACTTTAATGCCATTCCCCCTTGTCCTATCACTACCTGCCCATGTAGATAGTCCCTATTCCTCTTTTTTATAAGCACCTTTAAGCACTGAAAGGCTTAAGAGTACTTAAAGGTTACTGAAAGACCCCCCCATAATGGGGTCCACTCAGAGCCTGCTCTTCTCCAGTCTTTGTAGGATAGGTGCTCTAAATCTATTGTGAATTCATGTAATAACACAAACTATGAAAGAACCACAGTAGTTTTGCATTCATTGGTTTTTAATTCATCTTCTGTTTAGCAATCTTCTAATTTAAAAGCGTGCACTAGAATTTCACTCAACATAATAAGCATCTCTGTTATAGCAAATAGGCTCCCAGGTACTTCAATAGCCTTTGATTAACAATTTATTTTACTGTTCTCTCACAATACATATTTGAGTCTTTCTAGAATTATACTGTGCATAACATTAAAAAATATGTAACTAATTTTCTATAATGGGAGATTTATGCAAAATCAAAGATTATTAATTTTCATTTATTCCTTGATGCTTTCTCTTTGAAGTAGAGAAGATACATCAAACACTGTTTCCACCTTTACAATTAAAGCTAAACAAAATTGAAAGTAGATACAATTTATAAAGGAATTACTGAAGTACTGCTCCTGTTGAATCTTGTGGTAAATCTGCATTTCACTGGATGCGAAACTCTATCAGGCTTAATAATAAAGAAAGTGTAAGACTAAGATTCTAAAATTCAGAATATGCTTTGGATCCATGTGGCTCCAGTTGCAATTTGACATACAATCAATAGATGAGAATCTAATAATAACATTGGCAATGAATGTAACTGCAGTGTTGTGTGCAGGACAGTGGGTAAAATGTTCTTAAACATTTTAATATAATAATAGAACAAGCTTTAATAAAATAATATCTTGCAGTTTTGTAATGAATTAAAGCATGTAAGAATACATCAAACTCTGATTTTGGAATTTCTTCTTCCAGTGGAGAAAATATAGGCTTGTTTCCAAGACAAGTATTGTGGGAAAACTCAAACAAAATTGAAAAAACCACCATTCTAGAGTTTTCTGTGAAGACAAGTTTTTACTTTTTGAACTACAAGATGTAAACAAAATGCATAGAATTTTCGTTGCTCTTTAAATGACATACTACTCTTCTAAACCAGAACCCCCTAGTCTTACACTTTCCCTATTGTCTGCTTCGATGATACTTTATGTGCTTTCTACCCCTATTTAACTTTTTTATGGAGGCTTGTTGAAACACTGTAGAGTAATATTGACCATGTTTATACATCATTTTGACATTTTATTTTGAAGGGATCAAGGCTCAACAAATAGGAAACATTTCATTTACTCTGGTGAGTTGATAAAGGTTTTTCATGACAGGATAAAGCAGAGCAAATTAAACTGTACGCTATACCTTTAATGTTAGAGCAAATGGATGACAAAAAAGTGGAAAACAGAAGATGACTGTCACCAAAGGCCAAAGAAACTATTTGAAAAGCACTGAGTACTTGCCCTATCTGCATTGTTAATCTGAAAGATATGTTGAAAATGCTTAAGGCAGGTGATAATAATTCAGCTTGTCTGGGCATGTGCTCTTCAAACAGAAAAACATCCTAGGGAGAAAAAAGCAAGCTAAGAAAGGTGACTGAAAATGAGTCATGTGTCTTGGTTCCGTAGTTTCTGTCATCACTGCTATGACATAATATTTCCAAATGTTTTATCTTGAATCTACTTTGGGCAATTATGACCAAATTTCCTCCAAACACAGTTTTGATTGAAAAATTCAAAAAATAAATGACATTTTAACACATAAAACTGTGTATATTGCATCTAACATATAAAACTATGTGCATATATAGTTCTTGGACCCATATCTGGAATATCTATCAAAGACTTCTCAAATACTTTTAAATTTCATGTTAATTGGAATAGTTCTATTTGGACAATAAATATAAATAACAGTAAGAATTGGAGGGAAAGTATCTAGAAAAACCTTTTTATATACTGGGTTGTCATTCCTTTATGCTTTTGTAAAAGCTAACTAAGAGCATGTACAGTAACAGTACAACAAAAATCTAAGCAGTTTACGTATTACAATCATATAATGTCTTCCAGTCAGTGAAATCAAAGTTCATTATATTCTGGGAAGCTGGTTAACAATACTAAATTCATTTTTTGAAAGATGGATAAATTGCTGGATATATTGTACTTCCTGATGAGCTACAGGAATTAAATGAAAGCAAGGACTGGGTGCATTACAATTTGTATTATTTAGCTGAAATATCTCACAACTTGATCTTATCTTGGATATCTTCTACAGAGCACTAAGAGAAGGGGACATGATCACTCAAATTTCTTTAAGAGTAATCTGAAAAACGAGGATTTCTTGTGGTGAGGAGAGAGGATGCCTGTTCCACAAGATTGAAAAGGAAGTAATTACCATAATCACCTCCAAAATATTGGTTTGATGGTTTTACTAATTTAAAGGATAGCAGGAAATTTTCCATTCAACTTAGTTGAGAGGATATATTAAAACCCAAGGAACTGTATTAAAAAACAATATAAATATTATATCTGTAGGGAATTTTGTGTTTATCTTCTTCCATCAATAATAAGTGATGAGTTAAGGGAACACGTAAATTGCTCTTGAACATGTTTCTCACATTGCTCTGGGAACACATTATTATTACAAATTAAAGCATGTTTTACCTTTTTATAGATCTGAGTGATGCCAATATAATTGCTACTTTGAAAAACAAAAAGAGAAGAAAGTATTTTTCCTTGCCACTTCTAATCTGTATGTAATCTGTATGACTTATTCAAACTCTGCATGATGTGTCAACACAGAAAATTTAAACCTTCAGTGATACTGGATTTTACCATTCTTACTAGCATTTTCCTCAACAGTTCGAGTCAAGTGACAAGTGACACCAAAATAATGGAACAGAAGTTTCTCCACAACATCCAAAGAATCTTTCCAAAAATTTGACTATTTAATTTAAGAGAAATTTGAGGGAAGATGGAATCACATTTTCAGATATCCAGAACTAGCCTTGTTTAGTCCCCCAAATATCCAGATACTCAAAGGTAATTTTTAACAGATGGTACTTCTGGGAATGATTTTGCAATGGCCAACCACAACTCATTTCTACCACTGCAGCATTACTCCAGGAAGTACTACTGCTCTTAAATGTACTACTAAAACAGGAGGAAACTTGGCAAAGCCACCAAATAAGGTTTCCATCAGATAACATCATGAAAGGACAGGTAATATGACTTACAAGTCAATTCCAGCAGTGACAGAATTTGATTAAGAGCTTTATAACTGAAGCCAATCAAAACTGAATTATTTGGTGGCTAGAGAGCCCATCCTGTCATTGATATGCAGGCTCAACACTAGGGATAACAGAAATGTTTTGTGGTGTTTTAAGCTTTTGAGACCATAAAAACATAGGCAGCAAGGCAACGTACAAAAGGAGCTGATTTCTGATGATCTTACCTGGGTACAGCTGCTTTGTTGGGGCACTCAGCTGCGCAGTTTTTGAAACTCTGTAAGCAACATCCGATCCTTTTGAATTCCTTCTGTTTGTGCAAAATCCTGCTGTTCTTGTTACTCCTTCTGGAGAATTGTGAAATTCTAATGCTTTTAGCACATCAACGGGTTCAGCTGACAAAGTTAAAAACAAAACAAAAAGAATTACTCATCTTGTATCTCTATGGTATGCAGCCTCCAAAAAGGCTTTTAATTCCTTTGCAAAAGCATATGTCTAATCAGAGCAGCAGCTGAATCCTATTTTGACTTATTGCACATTATTCCTACACCATAATATTATTTTAACAGGATTATTCATTTTTAAGTATGTAAGAGTTCACCCCATCCAATACAATTTTTATGATCAGATTTTCAAACTACTTGACCAGACACTGAAAATCATCATTTTGCAAATGCTGAGGATCTTGCTGATTGAAACTTCCAATACATGCTTTTAATGAGTGATTTCTACGAAGTGGAACTGATTTTCAAAGTTTGCACAAAACTTTCAGAAGCATTCATCTGCTAATAATCTGCTACCAGAAAATCTGTTGTTAACATTAAAATATGTTCTTATTACGTATAACTGCTTTCTCAGACACAAAGTGAAAAGGAAGCATCTAAACTAGTTTCACATCCAAATTAGAGAAAGAAAAATGTACCTGCATTGCCTGCAAGGACTAAAAGGACAGAATTGCAATCTTTCATTGTTTCCAAGTTAAAATGCAAATTGACTGGGTTGTACTTTAGAGACCAAGTACAATAAGATTGCATTTGTGCTCAGTGTCTAACAATTTAAAGTTGAAATCCTGAGCTGTTATTACACTGATATTGATGAAAATTAAAACAAACAAAAAGCCTTAATACATAAAAGTTCTCCATGGCAAAAGGACAAAGTGCTGAATGGACAACCACTTCAAGAGAGGCAGTGAAAGAAAACAATTAGCATACTGCATATCTTTTCTCTTAGGAAAAATTAAGGTGCTCACTGTCATACTCCCTACCGATCATGGCTTTGTTAATGTATATTTTTGAGTGGAAACAAAATTTCAACAAACTTTTTCTTTTTTTTTCACTGGGACTATTCCACAGTTTTTATGTTGGCAAACTCATAACCACTTTATCTGGAAAGACAAAGTTTTAAAGGACTTTCAATGTTAAAGTGAAGAAATGAGCTTGGTAAATCTGACTTCACATCTTTGAACTACACTGTGGCATTAACTATAGCTGATTTATTGTCTGTTATTATTCATTTTACACGTCAACAAATATCAACTTAAGGTCCAAAATTCACTGCCTGTGAATATTCAACTATTTGCAAACAAGTGAAAAAGTATAAAAACACGCAAAGTGATATTCAAATCACAGGTGGGAAACACCTGTATCTTTTTTCTTGCTATATGTACAGTCCTAGACAGGGTTACTGTTTTTCTGTCATGGTAGATCTCACTAAAAATAACAGATGTGAACAAAGTTAAGTTTAACTAGCTCATCCTGTTCATCTCCTGACACTGCCAAATATTAAAAGCTCAGCTTTGTAGTTAAACCAGTCTTTGTTTTCTCAGTCAGCCTTGAATGCTTGTAACTTCTTATGTCTTAAAACATATTCACAAGAAAATGCTTGTGAACTTCTTATGTTTTTCTTCACATCTTGCAACTTTTCATTTCCTTTTCTCATCAGATCATCGTGTTATTAAACATAAACCAAATAGCCAATGTTTGTTGCAAGTTAATACATTGTGAATGAATGCTACAGTATACACCTGAATTTACTTAAAATCCACATCTACAGCAAATTCAAGAAATTATGTTTAAACATTCTCAAAAGAAAAGTTTCAGTAGTGTGCAAACACTGTGGTATTAGTCTAACTTCTCTGTTGAGTACTGACAAAATAATTTTAATGGATATAATGCATTTTCTATAGGTGTTCCACACAGTTCTGAAGGAATTGCTGCACATACTGAAGGAACATACTGAAGGAATTGCCACACTTTTTTTTCTAGTAACCAATGGCTATTTTTGCTGTACCTATATTAATTGGAACCAGTAATGTAGAACCAGTCACCAGAAATATTAGTAAAAATTCCAATTCACTGTATAAGTCAGCCACTGCTACATTCCTTTATCCTTTGCTCTTTTCTATAATTTGTACCAGATTCTTCATTATTTTTTAGAATAATGGTTTTTCTTTGTTGGGCTGACTGGGAGACTATTCACCCGTAAACAAGATTATTCATTACTGCCTGCTAGGTCTGCTGCTAAAAAACTTCCAGACAAGAAACAGAATAATAATAGGACAATCTTCAAACCACAAATTCCAAATAAGAACAAACATTCTGCTAATAGTCCGTAGTTGACTATTCATTTATTTCCACAAACTGATTCACAAAACATAAAATAGTACGACTAGGCAGTTTAAAATAATCTCTAGAAATGCAATGTTTCATAGAAGTGAAAAATTAGATGAAATGACAAGTTATACAGAAATGACAAGTTACATAGAAATGACAAGTTACATGAGGTAATTAACACAAAAAGGCTAATTAGTCTATCCCCAAAGACAACACGGCTGACCTATTAAATTCATACAGATGGCAAGTAAGAGAAACTGCTTCCCTAATTTATATTAAAGATTTCAGATAGCCATTTCAGCCAACAAGTAAAAAGGAAAGAAGTTATTTAGAAATCTTTAGATAACAGGAATACTAGGCAGGAATGTATAAGAAGCATGACTCCCCGTGTGTCGTGACTGGGGCTACCATATAGAGAGATTTCTGCAGAAAACCCCTCTTTTTGCTAAGTAGAAATTTTGTCTCAGGGAATTTCAGGATTCTTTTAATATTTACGGTAACTCATTGGAACAAGCATTCAGTAGGCTTGACCATGCTGCCATTACCTTAGCCTTAAAGTTCTTGATGAGGTTACTGTACCTGCTCACATAACCGTCTCAGTTAGATGCTGCTGCCACAGAACACACACATGTAGGAATACAGTCTAAAATAAACAGCTCCTGAAAACCCCCAGCTCAGGCCCAAATGGTTACAGGTAACCTGCTCAAAGTGTAAAACACAATGAGCAGTCCTCTCACAGCCAACACTGCCTGCTTAGAAGACCAGGGAGAGAGGCAGAAAGAGAACCCACAGTCAGGGAAGAGCACAGCACGTGGCTTCTCTCCACCAGTTTCTGTAGGTTCTGCAGTGCTCAGTGTCACTGCACACTGACAGCTTCTGTTTCTTCTGAAAACCGCCTCCTCTCCAGCATGCTGCCTTCACATGATTTCTGGGAATGGTAAGCAATAACCAGAAAGCGCACCAGTGGTAAGGGTACGCAGTTTGCCTGTTTGTGTGGTCCACTAAGTAAGATCTCGGCTTGTAATTCTATGGGGTAAAATTAGTATAACTCATGTACTGACAGATCAAGGGTCTTTCATGAGACCTTCCTTACAGTGCATAAAACAGTTTGCCTAAATGATTTTACCTTCTAGTATAGCTTTCCCAAAAGTAAAATGAAGATTAATGAGATATGTCGTGATGCTTTTGTAACCTTCCAATTTTGTGCCAAGATCCCAGATGGAAAGGAAACAATAAATAAGAATCATGCAAACAGCTCTGTTCACCAGTTCTTGGGATGGAGCTAATTCTTTCTGTGAAATTTGGGCATCAGCTTTGAAAATTCAACTCTGTTTGCCAGGGCAAATTTGACAGAATACAAGATCCAGACCCAGAAACAGATCTCTTATGCAGATGTTTATGGCCATGTTGCACTGCAGCCTGAAGGCCACCTCTTGCAGGGAAGACAGACAATGCCTGAAGAAAACCCTGTGAAAAGAAGCCTCTGTTCATCAGGGCACTCTGCAGTCAAAATGCAAGTTTCCACTCTGCTACTTTTGCACTGATGAGGAACCCACTGGAGGGGATTATTCTTCTCACTAATGACTATAGTGCAAAATTCAACAGCATATGTCTTTGATTCAAAAGAGTTCCCAGTGACATACAACTTTTACTGCCACTGAACGACTGTATGGCAGTAGCCAAAGCAGAAATACTTAAAAATTCTGAGATTTCTGGAATGGCAAAGGTGAATTCTTAAAAAATCCCCTTTGAAATATCAGAATTGTGTAAGATGGGAACCTGAGTGTTCCAGTATCTTTCAAGATACCAAAACATTAATCATTTAACTCCAGCATAAACTCCCGTATTTTCAAACAGAAAGAAGCTGAGGCATACAAACAAAAATTAGTGGTGTCTCATCTTAAGACCTGAAATAACTTCTAACTGCAATATTTAAAACTGTAGAGCCAAATTCTGGTCTTCAGTACAGTGGTATGACAGAAATAGACCCATTCACTAGATGAGTTTTCTGTATCTATAGTGGTATGGATCAGAACACTTGGTCCAAAGCACTTCATATTAAATATAACTCCAAAGCCATGTTTACTCTTCCTTTGCTTTCCCTTTAGCTTTCTTCTATTGGAACTAATTAGGAAACTTATAAAAAAAAAAAAAAAAAAAAAAAGAGACACATTGACAGAAATATACAATTGTCTAAGCTACTTTAAATGGTAATAAAATATGTTTAAAAGCATGCTAACTAAAAAGAAGAAAGCAAAACCCCCAAAATTTGTGTCAGCATATCTCTGCTGGAAATTAAAAGGATTCACTGGAGTTAAGTAGTTGTAAACTGGATGCTAGATCACACTTTTACATTGCCAGGTCAGGAGAGAATTTATCATGGTCAGACACATGAGGTAAGCTTCATGTGTTTTCTGTTTACTTGGAAAGGAGGAAAATGCATGTAAAAATCTACTTCCAATTTTGGTTAGCATTTTCAAGCCTAGATTTCCTCTACAGACAATGATATATTTGTTTTAAAGGCTATGACAATGCTTTCTATTCTATGAATTCATAACCCTATATTGTAAAAATAGAATGCTATTGAAGATTGAAAAACGCTGTAGAAATCTAGACTACGTTATCATATATTCACAGTTGAAAATATCATAGCTGTCATTCACTCCACAGTATCTAAACTGAAATGAAATCCGTGATATATCATCATTAGTAATACTAATACAACACATATGGATGAAATGCTGATGCCTTTATATTGCATTATACCTAGCAATTACTACCACTGCTCAATACAGTATCTTCTGGAGTTAAACAGAATGGGGCGAAAACAGCAGATTCATTTCTGACATGCCATAATGTCACAAATATAAACAACACTCATTTTTCAAGTTCAGAGGACTTGCTTCCTTCACTTAGACTTCCTGATATTTGAGCTGGAATCTATTACACAATATGGCTCTGTCTTTCTCTTGGTGGAAACTGTCCATCGTGGAGGTTCCCAGGTACCACAACAATTCAAGTTATGATAGCAGAGAAAGGAGAGAACTGTAAAGGAGGGCAGAAACTGAAGCCCTTTGGACACACAGTCTGTGCTCGTGACTTATTCAATACATGACATCTTAAGGATGACCCCGGTTTTCACTAAAAATGCTTAGCAATTCCCCATCTCCCTATGGGAATGCTTCTTGTAGATGATCACATAACCTTAGGTAAAAGAAGAGGCATTACAAAAAACTGACAAGTTGTAACATATGCAAGAAAATTTGCATTGGAATGGTCATGTCTGGTTCATTACATTTGGATTTATTTAAATGTAGATGGTAATTAAATGAATGGTGCTTAAACATATCTTCTTAGTTTATAAAACGTGTATTCTGTCTGTAACTGAGATCATGGTGAACTTAGTACCTTAACAAAATGCAATAAAATTCTTTGTTTCTGCTTCAGCAGCCACCATTAAATTTCTGCATTGTGGCAACACCCATCTGACCCTGCAAAGGCAAACTGTACGGAATCCAAAAAAGATGGATCAACAGCGCATCTAATGGCAGTAATATCATCTTTGGAATTCTACCAGCCACAGTAATTTTGAATAAAAGAGAAAAATCTATACGTATTATCTTTCTAGGTACCACCACATTTTAAGGTTAATTATCTTTATTTTAGTAACTTTGCATTAATGAAAATATTTTGATCTACAACATGCTTTCTTACAAAATTTTACTCAAATCAGTTTAGTGAGTGACATTACTGCCAAAGTGAGGTTTGTAAATGTTAGGCCATTAACACGCACCGAATATAGAACTGTATTGTTTCACCTAAGTAGAATGTACCACCCTCCCCTCAGTAGCTGAATAAATTGACACTTAGGCATATGAAAAACCTGATCTGTTTCTTAGCCTATATATCAGCTTCCAATCACAGTATCTTACTAGTAATTTAAGCCTGCTGCAGTCACAAATTAATTGATAAATTCTGTATCATATTCTTTTCATTCAAATAAAATGACATGGACACTTTATTACTGGAATTTTTTTTTTCAGAAGAAAAAATTTACTGCACACTTTTGCTTTTTCAGAAATTCTTTTTGACCCATCTGGGCTAGCTGGCTATTAGCCAAGTTTCTAACCTAGGTGAAGCTCTATTAAGAAGCAGTTTATGTGCTGATTCCATGAGTGGCTGCAATTCCACACTAGTGTGGTCCTCACACAGTATTTCATGTCTTACTCAGATCTGAAGAGGTCAAACATTTAGAGTGATCCTCTCCCAGATGTATACAGTGGTCCCTAGGAGACTTGGAATTACATAGATTGAAAATTTCACAGAATTGAGAACTTTTGAGTTTGATTATTCCTTAAAAGATATCCATAGAAGTCAGAATGGGCTTATCTAAAGGTCCAACACCTTAAGTTTTCTTCTATTTAACATGGAATATGCTGTAAACCACTTAGAAGCTGCAGTGGCAATGGACCCCTGAACCTTTTCAGATAGGGTATACCAAACCTGACATCTGTTCTCCTGCTACAAACAGCATAGCAAAGCACTTTTTGACTGCAGATAAAGGTGATGGTGCCTAAGGACCGAACAGTTCAAGAGAGACTTGTTATTGAAGATAGGCTATACACAGGAAATGATCATCTGTATTTTCAGAGGGAAGGACTTTACCATCAGGCCTCAAAGTAGAAATTTCCAAGACTGACAGGAAAATTATTGTGGTGGCAATTTCTGGCTACAAAACTCATTCCCATAAGAAATTGTTAAGGGGATGACTCATTTAGACTAAAATATGTTTGTTTCTGTCCAATCACCTAATAAAGTAAAGAAGTTGAAATCCTATTATATTTAGATTTTGGTGTGGTAACTCCTGGATGTTAGTCTCTTAATTTTATGAGAGAGCACAAGCACAATGAACCTTCCCTATCCAAAGGTTGTGTTCACCCACATAATTTACAAGATGCTTCCAGATTGCCTGCTGGGGGACATACTTTGAACGCAAACAATAACAAAGCTCAAAGGGGAGAAAAAGAGGCAGTATTCTTTATTTTACAGAGTATTCTTTACTTTACAGATACACCTTAGCAAACCAAGAGTGCAACTCAGTGTTTGCTATACTGTTAGGACCTGTAGTAACTTTGCCTTTTCCTTCTTTTTGATATAGTAAAGAGTACTTTTAAATAGTATCATATGTTTTTCTGACATAATAAACAGATAACTTCTTGGGTTCTCATAATTCTTCAGCAATGCCCCTTTATGATTGATGTGAAAGTGAAAATTTATCAGTGTTTACTCCACAAAGAGCCTTTAAGAGTTACAATCAATAATTCTTAATTGGTGAGATACAGCCCTGGAGTAGAAAAGAGCTTAAATTCTCCCATACAAAGAATTATATGAGAAATTTAGGAAGACTAATGTTTCTAAATTAGTATTATTTTACTTCATATTTTTCCACGGAAATAGGCTTCATTCTGCCAGTAATCTGTTCCAATGGAACCACCGCAAAAACTAAAACTTTAAAGAGCGTTGAAACATTAATCTTCAGTTCTAAATGGAGTGTTTTCTCAATGTTTAGTCCAGATTTATGTCACTGTAACAGATCATTTAAAACCTACAAGCTGTGATGGCCTGGTAGGCTAAAACATGTGTGTTTGGTGAGTACTAATGAAGGGACTCCTTATATTTGTGGACAAGATTTTCAAAAGAGACTACCTCTGGTTGGATTTCTAGGTATGTATTTAGGGGCCTAAGCAGAAGGTACTGACTGCACCACAGGTTTTTGAAACCATGCTACCTATTAAAGGCATAATAGCCTACAGTTGTTTAGTTTATTTACTTTTCTTACAACTTTGAATCTTTATAACTCTAGGTGCTCATTCTAAGTATGTTCTGTGTATTCTATAAGCTGGCAAAGATAAACACTACTATGATGAAGGTTTTTAACTGACACTCATTAAATGGTCCAAGACCAAATGAATGTAAGAGGTCTTTACCTCTTTTTTTACCAGCAGTGTTAGAATCTGGATTTGATAAAAGTTTGTTGACTTTTAAGATAAAAAACAAGACCCATCAATTACTGGAAAACTGTGTTATTTCTAATGCAACAATATTTCTGTTCTTACTTTTAGACACTTTTACTTATAGTGGGCCATTATGACGGATATCCTTAACAAAGAAATACATATATTATTATCTACACTTACTATTTTACTGTGTTCTTCATCTGTTAAGCATTAATACAGAAGTAAACATCCAAAAGCATGAATTCAAAAGCATGTTATGCCCAAGTGCTTCACTGAGCTTTGCAGTTCTTTGAAAGAATTCTTTTACCTTCCCACTGCAGACTCTAGTCTCTGTATCCCCAGCAATGACTCCCTGCAGCTCAGCCACAGGTGTCTAAGCACCAGAAAAGGATCAGGCACTCTTCTATCCCCACCATTTCCTACTGGCCAGCTCTGCCAGAGCTGCCCTTCCTCACAGGCTTTTGGGCTTGGCAGTCTGAGCATCGCCTGCCTCCCAACTCTCCCGAGAGCCCAGCCCTGTAACAGAAGAACTGCTCTGGGAACCAGCATCAAAGCATTGGTTCTGCAGTGGCCTTTGTGAAGGTTCCAATGCTTTTCATAGATGGACTTTATAGAGCTGGATAAAATGAACTCTCTGTTTTATGGGCTGCAAAAGTGCGTTACAGAGCATCTTCAAGGTACAAAAATGAAACCAACTGAGCTGCCTAATTACCTAATGCCCCTGAAAATTAAGCTGTTTGGTTTTTTGTTTTTTTTTTTTTTTTCCCCCTGGGAATACGAATATAACTTCATAAGATTAACTGAAAATATGTTGCCCATATATATACTTCTAGAGACATACTTCAAGGTTGTTTTACCTGTTAAGAATTTTCCTACATGAATTTCCTAGATGAATTATATAATTGGGATCTTGACTGGTGACATTTTTAGCAATAGGTGTTATTGCAGTCCTTTCATTTTTAATGCTTACAAGAACTAGATATTATCCAGATGCATACAGGAATGCTTTAAATAGCCTAGGATTGACTATTTCACCAACAGAGCCTTCTGTAAAACTGCTCAGAGCTGGCTACTTCTGTTTCCACACCAGTTATTTGGAAATTCTTCATTGACTTCCTATGCTGCAAAATGTACTAAATATATTATAGTATTTCAAAGGCTATGCAGACAGTCTAGGCATGGATGAGATGTAATTTTGATGCTCACCAACTACTAACTATATCTCACTATACAGACCAATCTCTAACACTCATACAGTAAAAAAAAACCAAGACTCAAACCAAAACCACCAAAACCCCCAAACAAATACAACCCTCCCCCCCACCACTTATATCCTATACTGAAACCAGTAGAAAACTTGTCTATGTACAACTGTGCACTCAGATCTTTAGCAACATTAGCCTGCAGGTTGATTTATTTACTGGAAATAAATAAAATAATAATAAAAAAATTATACGGTTTTGTTACATTGGATCGTTTTGAAGTGTAACCTAGATTTTCAGGCTCTTTATCATTATTTGCTTTTTGTATTTCACCACAAAATGTGACTTTTATTACTCAAAATGTTCTTTGAGACTGGATAGATTGTACTTTTATCACTTGTTTAGCAACATTGACTGCCATTAAGAACTAAAGACCTGATGGTGATTCCATAAAAGGTTTTACTTGCTACCCTCAGAAGATTGGGCTTGTTCATCATCTGTGCAGACCTGTATTGATCCATTAATTTACAGTACTTTAATATCTCCCTCCATATTTCTATGGAGTTATTATTATTTTGCACCACAGCAAAACCTTTTAGGACTGCATTCCAAGTGTCTAACTATATTGAGGCCTCTGCTAAAGATTCAAAAAGTTCTTTTTGCACAGACAGCAAACACAGTAGTTCCAGCTGTGAAAATCAGCAAAACAAGTATTACATTCTTGAGTATCCTGTTTCTATTACCATATAAAAAAGCAACACAGTCTAAAAATGGTCCGTGCTACAGGAAGAGACAAGGTGTTCCCTCAGCAATTAAACATGAAAGAAACTGAGTCCACTTTAAAATTTTGTCATCAAGGTATTGAGAGATAATTCAAATAAGGGTTCAAAAATATCTTCTAATAAATGGGAGTTTCCAAATATGGAACATTTGTACTTTTTTCAGCTTTAAGCATAGAATAGAGCCAAGGACAAGATTTAGAAATGGTGCCATTTAAAGTAATCCTATTTAATTTGATAGAGAAACAACTCATATAACTAAAACCTTTCACCATATTTTCACTGATGTCAAAGGTATTTTCTCTCTTGTGAAAGCAATGCAAGGAAATCAGATTCAATTCTGGATCCTACCAATATTAGCACGAATTCCTCTTAAGCAGCCAGCAAGGTTGTAAAATCTTGAACTATTTGTAAATTGCAAATGTTTGGTAATCTATCAGATTACTATGATAATTTGAGTAAGGTAAGGTACACAGCTAAGGGACAGAGTAGGTAACGCTTAGTCTGCAGTAATACTTTAAAAATGTGACCATAATTTGACTTACAAATGAGATAATTTCTATCACAGAAAAAGCTTAGCTGCCAGTGACATTATTTATAGCAGGATCAGGAACTTAGGGGTTTTTTAATTCATCTTTTATAATATATCTTTCAATTTGGTTTGCAGCAAACACTCTGCTTCTATAATATGAGCTCTGCCAAATACCTTCTATTTCACACACTGTGTACATTAACACTTGGACATGCAGTGAAGTCCCAGACCTGAAATTCACAAAGGTTTTTACAGCCCCTTATGTGTGCTAATGTGCTAAAAAGAACTTAAGTTCTGCCAGATTCTACTACTATTGTAATAACCGGGTCAACAATTAATCCTTACATTTACAGTCTGTAAACTTGGTATTTAATACTGAGTAGAACATTTATAAGCCCCTGCAACAGGCATGTGTGTTAACCTAATTCCTTTTAAGCCACTGTTCTCTATTGTGTCCATCCAGAGGGCAAATCTCTATCACTGCATGAGACTTCACATTCTTAAAACATTAGAGATTTCTCCCAAGCTCTGCTTAATTTATTCCCCCCTATTATCAACAAATACTCAGAACAATGATAAATTAACCAATGCTAGGAGGATTTCTTCTGAAAAGAAGCAGAACGCTCTACAGAGAAAAGAAAAGCAACTTCTTAATCTTGCTGGCAGATGGAAACCCTACTGTTCGCCACTGTACAAAACAAATCCGGGAAAGACATAATTGCTCCAGTGTGTTTTAGGTATAACCTCAGCAGCGGTGTCATGGCTCCTTTAGTATGCTGCAACTCTGTTAGAATTAGGGTTCTCTTGGAGAAGATCAAGTCATTTTGGGCAAGACAGTTGTAAAAACAAGTATGACAACTGTTTTCCTACATTTTACATCTGCTGCAGACACCAGTTTTACAATGTGAGCATTGGGGGTGAGTTGTTTTTCATGGGGTTTTTTTGGTAATCAGAACAAAAGATAAATAAACTGGGAAAGGTTTTATATCAAAGATTTTTTTTTCCCATTGTCATTTCAATTATAGGTACTAGGGAAGATATTATTTCAAACCAAAGCCAGTGAATATTTGTGCACCCAAATACAGTTAAATTTGTCAAGACATACACAACACTGAAGTTGAAAAACTTATTTTCTGCAGAGTTAGGAAAAAGATGTTTCCTGCAGCCTGAATAGTCCTTTCTTGGATCCTTGTGAAGTCTCCTAAATTAAATGCAAAGACAAGCACTCTAGAAAATTAACAACACATACCAGTCATTTTTTCTGTGTCTGATGTCTGCTGCTGAAGTTGAAATAATTATTTTACCTTAGAAACAATTAAGAAATCAAAGTTATATAGGAAAACAGATGGATACATGCAAGTGTCTCTTGCACTATTCTGGGAAGATTGGACCATTTCACCTGCTGATCCCTGAGACTCAGAAAAACTTCAACTAGGATCTCTAGCTGCATCTAGTGAAATTACCCTTTGATTTAGTAATTTTTGCCAAGTTTGTGAATAATAATCTGAGAAACCCACACAAATTTCACTGAAAAATAAAGGAATTATTAGAATGTTATATTCTTTTTTAATCTTAAATGTTAATTGATCAGAAAGAATCAGAAGTGCTTTAAATCACAAATGGTTCTGAGAAAAAATTTATACTTTTCAATTTTAAAATACCATTTTGTACAGGTTTAGAGTAGCTGGATACCTCCAATAGCTTTCATTCAACAAGATCCATATCTTCCTTACTAAGCAAATATAAATAAGTAGCAGTGCTCAGTGTGCATCCACAAGGTAAACTCTCCTTTCACCATCACTAATTGACCCAGTTCTGCATTCCTTCTGCACCTAGAACTCCCACTAGTTTCCAAGCCTGTGTGGGGGAAGCACAAGGAACCTTTATATTTGTTAAGATGACAGTAAGAAGCATCTATTCTATATCAGAAACAAATCTGCTTGTCACTTACACAGAAGGTCCAAAGTGTGTTTTCTGTATATAGGTTCATAGCCTCACTTTCAGTAACGCTTTTGAATCTTCTTTTTTGCCTTCACACAGATTAAGAACTACATTTCCATTTGCTTGAAAAAGCTTATAAATAATAAAAAGACTGATTTATCATTTCTTGCCCATGAAATTTAAATCAGCATCACAATAGTGCATTGATGTCAAGCCCTTACAAAAAAATTATAGTGTTGAAGCCATGCCATTTTGACTAAATGAGTTTATTCATTCCAAAAACATTACCAACAGCTTTAGTATTAAAGGTGAGGAAGGGGAAAGTAAATCAAAGGATGTATTTTAAAATCCTGAATTTTGTTTACTTTAGCCAAGTCATAAAGCAAAAATATTTTCTAAAAAGAGCTGCTTAAGAGCTGGTGGGCACTGAGCTGACCAAGTATGAGTCACTGCTTTTCCCATTCAGTTGATTCTCACTTCTGTAACTTTTTCTGCCTAAAGAAGAAATAACTCAAGAGCCCAAACACTTGCTCACACACCATTTCTTACAAGTATGAACGACACCTCATACTTCCCTTTTTTTTTTTTTTTTTTTTTTTTTTTTGTTAAGTAAAGATACTTGAAAAAAAAGGCAAGAATTTTAGGAATCTGTTGAGGTTTGTCTACATGGAATGGTTTCTCTGGTCTTAAAAAAGTCACTGCTCTATGATTAACACTTTATATGAATATACCATGTAATTTTCTTTTCATAGAGGTAGTTTATGAAAAGAAAATTGAAGAACAGAGGACTTTAAAGAGTTTATACAGGCAATTCATATTTGGCCCAGCATTCATATTTTATCCAGAATTTTCATTTAGTCATATTGTTTACTTACCATTTATGCTTATTATTTCATTCCTTGGTATTTTCCCTTTCCTATCTTCAAATAGGAATCATTATGTCCTATGTTATCTTTTAACTACTGTAAATAAGACTAGAATGCATAACAGATGATTCAGAAATAAGTCCCTTGTATGCTCTTAGAGAAATTAGGTCAAATTCTAGTCCCTCTGTAGTCAATGGAAAAACTCTTACTGACTTCAATAACAGATCAAGCCCTGAACACACAGCTCCCTGTAGCTCCTAAGCAAATAGCATACTGTATCTCAGAAAAGTTCAAGAACTAAGTTCTTTTCAGAATTCTTCTACGAACATAAGAAGCCTATAGTTTTATATTTCTGAAATGTTCTTTATACAGAAGACTATCAATATAGCCTTTTAGTGTTGAATAAAGTTACCACAACCAAATTAGTCTGCCTAATGTTGCTGAATACAGTCCAGCAGGTATCAGTTCAGCTGATTTCAGTCTAAGTTCTGTTGATTTTTCCTGTGCTGTTTGGGTTTAGATTTTCTTTTAACTTGTCATTTGCATCCAACCCATTATGTAAACATAATCTACACAAACCCTATTTAATTTAGTCAGTTCTACCGTGAAAGTGGCATAAGAAATCGATCATGCCTTTGAGGATGGTACTCTTCTTGAAGAAATTTAGTTTGCACATAGCAACGGGTAGCCGAATCCTTGGAGCTCAGCGAGGTTAATTCACCCTGGTGTAACTCCAGCGAGTCCGTGGAATTGCAAGAGGGATGAAATCTGACCCCTCCAGTCCCTGTCAGAAACGGGGCCAGCAGGGGGCAGGAGCCTTGATTGATCTGACACCGTCAAGGTTGCGCCCAGGTATAAAGGCTTGAATGGAAACTGAGATCACCTTTCCCTGCTCCCTCTAGGACGCCTGTTGATTCAGGGAATTCAGATCGAGAAATACCTCGTTAAAATAACAAATACATAAAAAATTAAACCTTTCATTTCGGAGAGTTAAGCCTCTTCGTTGATGTCAGACCCACAGAAAAATAAAAACCTCAGTCCCAGCCAGACTGGCCTCCAGATGCGCCTGCGGGCTCCGGAGGGAGGGAGGGATGGAGGAAGGGAGGAAGAGGCAGCGTTTTCAGCCCCGGTAGGAGAGGAGAACTCTCCCGCCACCGGAGACTCCCGCTGCAGCTCGGCGAACTGCGAGCTGACCTTAGAAAGCCCAGCTGGGCTGGCGGCGGTGCGGGGAGCCCAGGGAGAGCGGTGCGGAGGGGAGAAGTGCGGGGAACGCGAGGGGAGGTGCGGGGGAGGGGGCAGCGGTTCCTTTCTGCTGTGGCTGCTGCGCTGCTGCCTGGCTCTTGTTCCCCCTCCAAGTCCCCCGCGGGCCGCACCCTGCCCACCAGGTCCACGGACACCTAAGGGACCACTCCATACCCCGGAGAGGCTGCAGAGTGCGGAGGAGGCTGGGGACGGTGCCCCGGCGCCTGACACCGCCTGCGGGGAGCCCAGCGATCATCGGGCTGAGCCCCCCGAGCCCCCCCGGGCATCTCTGGGCCCGGCAAGGCTCGCACCACCTGCGGGGCGCCGCTGCCCCGGGAGCTGCCCTCCGCAACGGCTGCCAAAGGGCCCCTGCAAGGATATTTTCTCCTCCGCTTGACTCCTGGAAAACTTCTTGCCCACTAAAACCCGTTGCAAAAGGAAAAATAAAAGAGAGGAGAACGGAGAAAATCAGAGCAGAGCCTCCACCCCCCAACTTTCCCTTTCCTCGCCCCTCCGAGAAGGCAGATACTCGTCGGTCAATTTCAGTCACAACCTGGTAAACTTAAGCAGTTCAACAAAACAAAGTCGGACGCACACTCCACAAAACAGAGTCCAGCGCTGGAAGAGGATAGGTCGCTCTGTTCAACAAGTACTTCTTTCATTTTCCCACCCCACCAGTGCATCTCCTTTACCTTATTTAAAACACATCCAAAGTTTAAGGCTGAGGCTGACCGAGAGCCATCCCTCCGCGGCACCTGGGAGGGACGTCCCAGCCCGCGCTGCCGGGGGCTCCCTGCGGCTCTCCGCGCCCCGAGCCGGCCCCGAGAGCGCTCTCGCCTCCCCAGCACCGGGAGTCGCTCTGACAGGTTTCCTCTGAAACGCGGCCTCAGCCGCGCCCTCGTTCCTTTCCCTGAGGAGGGGAGAGAGGCGACTGGACTCCCCGGCTCCCCTTTGCTTTCTTACCTCCTCTGACCTCTGCAGTCCGGAGAAGGAAAGCGAAGGTGATGAGCACGGTTACAGCCGAGTCCCAGGGCCACCTTCTCGTTTTCCACCTTGTGGACCATCTCTCCATCTCCATGCTGGGCACCCACAAGTGTGACTTAAACACGGGCGCCTTCAGTTTATACCAGCTCCGTCCTTTCCACTATATTCCCAGAGATGACTTCTCCTATAGAGCCATACGTGATAAACCGAGAGAGGTTTTCTCTCTCGCCCCGCTCCCGCTCTGCCCGGCCTTGCACAGGCCCCTCCGACCCGTCCTCCCCGGTGCCCTGCCTTCAGACTGAGGGGAGATGAGGGGCTTTAATCAAAATGCAAAGAGCTCCGCATCCCCCTAAAGGCTTCATCCCGTCAGAGGGCTGGGCGAGCGGCTCCCAGGGCCACCCCTGGAGCCCGAC
>VZTX01013267.1:560150-586063 GCA_013400915.1 Pardalotus punctatus
GGTGTCGGCTCCTCGCCGCGATGCCTCCCGCTCGCACTCCCGTCCTTTCCCACCTGCGCAGCAGTCGGTAACGGGACCGGCCCGTCGGCTGAAACCTCTGGCAGAGCTCAGTTGTGCAGCAGGTCCAGCCGAAATCTTCTGCTGGGATCAGGTTCTGCCCCGGCTCCTCTGGAAAAAGAGAAAACCATGATCACATTCTAGTATAAATATATATATATATATATTTTTTCTTTTTAATCTACCTTCACTGAGATCTTTAATACCTTACAGGAATTAGTAAACATATGGTTTATCAATAAAATACGTGATGCTTTTATATGTCAATTTACACTTCAGAAATTTATTATCCTTTCATAGAATATCTTACATTTTGCTGTGCTCCATTAATATACCTAGCTCTTTCTGTCCTTGGTTTTCTGAAATGGTATCATTGTCATTAAATTTGCAGCTGAGAGGACTGAGGTGCACAGCATGGTTACATCTGAGCTCCCTTGAGTGCTGTGCATCGGGTGCCATTCACTGAAGAGATACTCAAGGGTATTCTGTCACTTCAGGTATTTACCCACAGTACTGCTGTGGACCACCAAAATGCCGTATGTATCTGACTTTCCTGTATCAAAACTTGTGCATAGAACCATCAAAGTTGGAAAAGATCTCTAAGGTCATTAACTATTGAACCCAGCAGTGCTGTGTGCACCACTGAGCCAGTGCTCACCATCTCCCCAATGATTGCAAGACTACCCACAGCTGCTTAGGATGGGAATATTTCATCCCGTCCTACAATTGTCTGTCTTACACCCTAACTACATACAAGTCCCCAAAAGTCAGTACTATTATTGTTGCTCTGCCAGTCTGTGTAGTTCTGTCATTTACTAGATGCTCCATATGACGGATCAAGTTAACTTGCTGTTTCAGCCTCTTTCCTTACAATGTCAGTAGGTAGTCCCAATGGCACTTTATTATTTTTACTCAATACTTTGTCGTGGGAAACTCTCATATGCTATAAAGTTTCATGTTTCCTCTTCGTGCTTATAAATTACACATCTTTCTGTCACCAGCATTCCTGCTGCTTCCAGTCTCTTATCACACATTGCTTCTCTGACTGTTTTGAGCCTTTCTGTTTGCCTGAATGAATACAGCTAAACTCTGCCCTAGTAAAAAGGAAAAGCTCTTGTCTCTGCCCAGAAGAAGAAATGAAAGCATTTCAGAAAGTGGTGAAAAAGAACAAGTATTCTCACAGTGTAGAGAATAGTGATTTTACACAGTGCCTTTACCATTATTTAAGTTTCAGGGGATGTGGTTCCTCTCCCAAACAGTCAGTAGAAAGATATCCACTGATTTTCATGGTCCTACATCAATCCAAAGCAGAACAAATAGGAAAAAAGTATTGATAGAGGTGTGGTAGCATACTTACATTTATATACAATTCTGTATAATGCTATATTAATTCTAGTACCAGGATCACTTTAATTTAGAGCTAGCTCAGTTATTTGTGCATGTCAAGCCACACAGACGTAATCAATTGCCATAAGATTCAGCAGTTGCAAGAGAAAAGTTACATTCCATTTAGGTAAAGATCCACATTTTGCAGGCCATCAGATTCATTATTTAGGGACTATTGATTTACATTTAATTGATTTACATTTAGCTTATTTTCCTAGTTATTGTTTTTAATCTTAATTGCAGTGATGATATTCTAGAGTGAAGTAATTGCAGCCATGAAAATACGTCAAAGAATAGATAACGATTCAGAGCATAGATAAGCTTTATGAATGCCATAAAATTATTCTTTAAAGATTTTTGTTGGAAATTTTCAGCCCCTAGATGTAATTTCAGGAGAAATATTTTCTTTCTTGAATCTGAAAGAGGGTTAAAATGTGAAAATGTTTTCAGAAAGAAACAGAAGGGAATGATGTTATTTATTAAATCATCTGTGATCCACAGTGGTTTGTTCTTTTTGTCGGCTTTTTTGTTCCTCATTACTCTTCAAGACAGTTTTACTGAAAAGAAAGACTAAGCACTATGACATTCATTATGTTCTGTCCCTGATACATCAACGTTGGCAGATTAATCCATGTTTAAATATTAGGAATTGCTCTCTTGAATGTGCACAGATGGGTCATTGTTGTATTTTGGGGCAGAGAGGGGGAGGGGTTAGGAACTATGGAGAAGAGAATATGTTTCCTTAGACCACTGTAGGTTACAAGAAACTCACAGCAGCAGCTCTTTCACATTCTTCAGGCTATAGGCACCCTAATGAAATGTAACTGTAAACATGGTGTTCTTTGGCTCTCTTGCAATCACACTGTGTTTTTCTAGAATATTCCTTGACGCCACCAAAAGTGAGAGACTTCTCTCTCTATATAAAGGGGTCATTTCACTGGGAATAACTAATGCACTGTAAAGAAGAGTAAGCTTTTATTGTTGGTTTCCCTGTATCTCAGGAATGTTGACTTGATTTTTTTTCTAGCTTCAAACAGATGTTGATGCCCTCTCCAGTTCTATTCACAGCACATAAATGAATATTGAAAAATAAATGTCTGCCTTAAAAGTCATCACCCACTGCCTTCTCTGTTACTTTAATTCTTTTGGTTTTGGTAGGTGGGTATTTTATCATTGTCTCATTTCTGGTGCAAATCTATGTTTGCTGAGACTTTTCTGTCATATGATTAATATTAGGAAGAAAAGTGAGTTATACTGCTTCAGAGGAGTGAACCCTTGTAAAAAAGTTGTCTTACCACTAGAGATTGGTGGAATGATCTCTGCTAGATGAAATCCTAATAAGCTCGTTTTTGTAGTTTTAAAGGGAGAGAAATATATAAACGTATGCATATAGACAAAATAATGGCAGTATTACTTAGCATGATTCTATCTTCAAGAAGGGTAATAGACCCTTTGCTACTATCAACAATAGCTCACAGCTTCACTGAACTCCCCAAGTTCCATTATCTAAGGTTTCAAAGGATGAAGCCAAGGCTTTCTCTGACCCCCAGCAATGTCTTTGGGCTAAGGAATGACTCAGTGCCCATTGATTTTTTTCTTTCAGATTCCCAATAATTAGGGAGGAAAGAAGATAGTAAAAGAAATTAAATACAAAACATCATAATTCAATACTCATTAGCTCAGCTACCAAAAGACTACAGAAATATTAGCATTACTACATTTTTTCCAATGGAGAATGTATTGCGAATGACATAAGGAAAGCTGGCATGACGACTGCACTGTGCAACCTTGCGCAGATCCAAAAGCAGGCCGGTGATGTGCCCAGAAGTTGGATGCATATTTGTTTCTGTGTGTGTATTGAAAATTGAATTTGTACTGTTTCTGGTGAAAAAATCCTTGCATTTTTAAATTGAATGTGCACTAATGGGAGGTGCTACCAGAAACCAATGTGAGAGGTTAAAACTTCTAGGTGTGTGTAAGGAATGAAGTCAATATTAAGGTTAGAGTTAGGGATTTAAGGGGTTGAATGACACGACTGCTGTTTGAAACAGTCTGCTGAGGGCTGTAGTTGGTAGGAGCTTATACATCTCTTGCTGCAGAGGTTTATCCCTTTTTTTAATCATATGGTTAACAATGACAGTTAAAAATGTCAACCATCAAACTTGCATCCTGTTCCTCAGCATCATGAAGATAAGGACAAATTTGGAGAATCTTATGTCTGATGTTCTTTGAAGATAAGATCAAAGCAAGACAATAACCTGTCCTGCTTTTCACTTCAGGGATGATAACCTCAGAAATAAATAAATCTAATCCTTCTTCCAGAACTTAGTTGACAGAAACATGGGATATTGTTACCAATAAGAAAAGGGAGATTTGGCACAGGGGCAGGGTTGAGGATTTTCAAGTTTCAAGAAGGCAGATTGTTCCTGCTGACCCCTGGAAATAGTAATTGTTTTGATAGAAACCTGTGCCTTGGGCTGTATTAGTCCTATAGGCACTACAAGACAACTGCTTAGGAAGTAGGTGTGACAGTTAGGTTTAGGCCAAAGGTTTTAGCTAAGACCCATAATACCTTTCTACAGGTTCCCCCAAAGTTAAGTGTGTTGATAGAAATGATTGACTAATACTGCCTTTAGCTATGGGGTTTACTCCCTTATGTGCTAGTTAATTCTAGTTCTAGTTAGTTTGAGTCATGGAGTTGGGGTTTGAGAATCATCACTGTCATAAACCCTGAGTAATGCAACTATGTAAGACTGCCGAAGATGAGTAGAAGGGAGGTGTTAATAGAATCCCATGTATTGTATTGTGATTTCCTGTAGAAACTGGTGCTCTTCCTAAGCTGCTGTTAGAAATTATTTTAATGCTGGTATTTGCATTCTAGAGTGTCACAAATTCTACTTACATTTTGAAACTCTGGGAAGCAAATAGATTAAGAAGGAGGCAGGCACTAATAAAAGCCAATGCTTTATACCAACTGGCAGAAATCGATGCCTTAGTCTCCTGTAGGCTGGGAAGAAGTCTAGTGTACAACAGAGGGTTTAAGTCTTAAGAAAATAAAGGATCGACAGGTAAATTAATTTCACTCAAATGCAAAATCTTGTCAGTAATCTTTGTACTAATGTAGTTGTCAACCAAAGCTTTCATAATTTTCTTCCTCAAGAGAAATAGTGTTTTACATCCAATGGAGAAATAAACTAAGGACCTCTATTTTGTTTTACAGTTAGAATTCATTCTCTAGATCTGAACAAGAGTTTTGCTACACTGGAGGTTAGGGTTTTTTGCCACAATGTGTCTGCATCCCTGAGTAATATTCTGTTGTACAGTTTCCTGCAGGGAAGCATAGAAACAGTACCAGTGGACACCAGAGACTGATACTGTCTTACATTATAACAGTAGGTTGCTATGTATAAATTACAAATTAGCACTGCACTCTGCACATGCTACAGAGGTGAGAATTGGGCAGGTACTGCTATAAGCCTTGTGATGTCTTTTCCCCTCTCAGTCTGTGTAGGAATACTTGCCCTAGGAGGGTGTTTTTAGGATTTGAAACAGGTTAAGGGTAGGGCTTTGGAAGAGATGGCTGAATATAAAGAGCATACCTTCTGGCAACATCTACAGTGTTCCCAGAAATAAGAATTTATAAGACTCAGTTCACATGAAGAGATGCCGTTGGCTTTTTCTCTGGTAATTGATCCTGTAGTTATTAATTACAAGAATCCGAATTAGGAGGATTAGGAATTTAGGATTAATGTTTTGAGAATCTTTAGGTTGAATCTAGTAAATAAAATGGTCTAGGGAATGTTTTGTGACCCTGAGGCATCTGGTCTTCTGGACAGAGTTGAGATTAGATTAGCTATCTAGAATCAAATTTACTGCTAATCTCTGGAAGGTTTTAAAAGGCAGGAAAAAAACCCCAGTGATGCTAGACACTGATGCCACTTTTTTCTCTTCCAGTAGTGATTTACTGTCTTTCAGATTAACATTAGGAAAGTGTCAGGACTCCCGTTTACAATCAATTTTTACAGACCTGAAGTGTTAGGAAGGCTGCTGTCAACAGTAGGAGAGCTTGAGGTGAGGACTATAATTCACAGACAACCTAGTTTATGGGCTCTAGAAATACAAAGTGGTCTGGTATCATCAAGATCCAGTGTCTTATTTTCAGTTTGCTGTCTTTTTCATCTGCCAGGTCTATATACAGTCTTCATTAAGGTTACACTACAAGAGATGACTTCAGGACTTCCAAAAAGGCATTTGCTACTAAAAACAATAAACTGCTTTTTATTCCCCAGCAATGACCCATAAAATCTTGCCAAAATTAAGGACCACCCCTTTTTCATTAATTTTGTTCTTTTCATTGATCGATGTAGTCTGACAAATTCTTAATTTTCTATGAAGTTCCTCCTTTCTTGTTTTATATAGCCTTAATACACACAAAAGTAAGTGCTGTTATAATGCTGATACAGGTGATCCCTTTGAGGAGTTACCCTATATTCGCATTTGTCAATGGAAGATATTCCAACTGGAATTTTTCTGGGAATGTGCTATGTGTTTGGCCTCAGGTTGAAATAGAATGTTAAGACTGTCTGCCTATGAAGTCCATTGAAGAAAAGCAGTAATGACTGTATTTCCTGGTGTCATTGATTTAGCTGGATCTTAATCATGACTGTTTTGTAGAATAGTCTGGTCTCCCTCCACCTCCCTCCCCAGAAAAATATTTATGAAATAGTGTTTTACAGCATATGAACAGCCCATTTTCATCCTGTTCAGCAAGCAGCAGGAAGTATCAAGTATCCTGCAGCATTACCAGCTCAGCTTTTTCATTTGGATCAAGTTTTTGGAGGCTTATTTCAGCCAAACTCCCTAAGCTTTCAAGATTCACCTACTGATATTTTACAGGACTGCACTGTGTAACTGATACAGCAACTCCCCATTCTTTTAATTTGTATTAATTTCTTTTTGGGATCATAGCCCATTGTAATCATAATTATACTTCATTCAAGAGAGGGGAAAAAAATAGCAATTAGTGTAATCTGCAATACACCTTCTAAAATATAACACATAAAGGGTACCGGAATTTTTCTCATTTAAGACAACTGAAAATGAGACATATATATTTGATACTGTTTCTCAGTTTCTGTTTAGTATGGCTATTACACACCAGAACTGCCAGAAATCTGCATTTTGATTGCCATTTTTGAATTTTTCCAATGGCCAGCTTGGGTCTGTCACGGTTTTGCAACAATACACTTTCAAATATGTGTCTTCAATTGCTGGTATCTGTTTGGTTCCTACTTTTTTTTTTTTAAACATTTTATCTGAAACTTCCTTTTGCTGGAGACCAATTGAAACAGGTATGTGGGCTGGGAGAGCTAAAAAGGCCCAGTGTAGACAGGCTCAGTTACTCACATTGGCAACTGCTTATCTTACTATCAGAGAGAGTGTCCCTGTTTAGTTCTGCTTTAATCGGTGTTGTTCTTGAAGCAGTGGGCCAATATCTCCATACCACAGGCCGTTTTCAATTATGACTTGGGACAAATTATGAATGTGGATGTTTACGTGTAAAAGGCCTCTTAGAGCCCCTCTTCTGCATTGTTTTGTGGCATTGTTTTGTGTTGGGGGAGCACTGGTGGCCTATCTAATACACAAGGAGGCAGTGCAGGCACAGACTAATGGGCTGCATGTGTCGCACACTTGTAGCATGTTTATTAGGTTTTGGCAACATTAGTGCTACTGCCCTCACAGTTCCTTTTAACTGGAAGAAATTAAGATATAGAGAGAACTAAGAAGGTGAATTTCTAACAGCAAATTAATTTATGTCCAGCTGTGGTAGTCCAGTGATTCCTCTTCCATTGCATTGAAACCTCATAACTGATTACTTGTTAAAGCACTTTGAAGTAGAAGAAGAGTTTAACCTGTTCTATAAGAAAGAACACAGAGAAAGCAAAGGTAGCATTTCAGGGAGGCCTTGTGCCTCTGTAGCATCCATCTCATATCTGTCCAGTTTTGAGAAGATGAGGACCAAAACATAAAGTACATATAATTCGTAATAAAAGAAAAAAATATATTAGTAGTTTATAATTTAATATAAAGGTCCCATTTTATTTAACTCCTCCAAAATAACTCATACTGTCAAAGAAGTCACAGAGGTTGCCAGTTGAAAACTGCTTTGGAATATGAGAGTGCTGTCAGACTTCAAATATTTCTCATTATCCAGTTCAGTTCATAAAATAATTGTCATTTTTGTAGACCTAGCTGATGAAAATTGAATCACATGCATTAACATGCCATGTAATATATCTTCTCTAGACCAAATTCTGATTTTATCCCAGAAAATAAAGAAACCCCTTTGAGGAAAGTGGTGAGGCTTTAAAATTTAGGCATGGAAAAGCTTTTAATTTGATTTGGTGCCTTTTAATTGTCTAAGATTTGAAAACTCTGTTTAGGGCTGACCATTCCCTATTGAAATGTGAGGCGGCCTTCAGTACACAGTCCCTACAAAGTCCTGGGGACCGGTCCCAGGGGCCCAGTGGGCTGGGTGTGCTAACAGCAGTTCCCAGAAGGCATTGAGTAGTTCATGTGACGGGATAATGAAACAAAGGTTACACTAAAACTGCCAAATTGCCTTAAGCCTCCTGTCCATGGGCACAGATTTCTTCAGAGCACAAAATTCCTCTCTCAAAGGTGGTTACATGTTGTTAGTGAATTTGTATGATGTTGAAAAGGCAAGTGAAGAAAATACTTTTTGATCATTGTTTAATGTAAAAAATATGAATATTTGCATCTGATATTAGGACGAACAGAGGAGAATATAGCAGCTCTGTGAGAAGCACAAAGGAATCAAGATGAGCAGAAACATTTACATATACTATTTCCTATCTGAAGTTATCTTGAAACTAGGATACACCTTTTTTCTCTACAATGTGTGTTAGACTAAATGAGCAATATGTTGATTTCTACTTCATTCACTCTTAGTAGTATTCATCTCCCCTTAATACTTTAAAAAACATATCTAACAGGTGCTCACAATGCTTCAGTAATTCTATTGCAGTCAGTAATAATCTCAGCTGCCCATATTCTGATCTTTTTCCAGGAAGTGATTATTTTCTAGTCAATACCATGAAAATTAATAACTTTATCAGAAAAATGTCAAGTTTTGCTTTCAACATGTATCTTCAAAGCAGCAGTAGGTGTCCAAGCCCTGCTGTCTTCCAGGCACATTGCCCATACTATAAAATAATTAGATTCATTTGTAGCCAGTCTGGACTGAAGCAAAAAGTAACAAGGTCTACTACTGTAGTGATGGTCGAGGAAGATGAAAAAGTACAACATGTAAAACTCTGGATTAAAATATATCTTAATTTATGTATAATAATTTAAGGAAATTCTATAAAATAGGCGATAAAAAATAGGAATATGGAAGTTCACATTTGGATTCTTAGTTAAAGTATTTCAAGTTCCATTAAATTCCTTCTTCCATCACTCCGTTATCTCACAAGGCATGTAAATGGCCACTCAAGTTAAGGGGTATTGATTATCAAACTATCATAGCAATGAGTAAATATTGTACTGCAATAACCATCTTCAGTGATGCTAGTGAGTCCCAAATTCATATAATTAATTTGTTCTGGTAATTTTCAAATAGATTAGGAGAATGTAAATATTTTGCTTATTTACGTTATGAAACTTACAGAGGTATAATGAAAAATATTTTGATTAATTTACACATATTGCCTTGAGATCAGATTGCTAAACCAAAAACATCACTGAGAAAAAAAATCTGAACATTCCAAAAGGTAGTACTGTCAAAAGCATATAAAATGAGTTGCAGAATTTCTGAAATACAGTTGGCAAAATACTGAAGGTTGAAGTAGGCCTATTTGTAATGCTGTGAGACATTAAAACCAGAGATCACCTGTCTGTGACAGGAGCAGTATTGGTATCCCAATGTTTGGAGAAAGCAAGGATTGGTTATAGTTATAGCCTCTTTAGTGTATGTTTTCAGATTCTGAAGTTTTGTTGGCTATACTTATTTTATACTAAGGATCAATTTATTGTATTCAGTATGATTCCAGATGATGATTGCAGTAATTTTCCAAAATTTATTGTGTGGTTTACTCTTCTAGTTCTCTACCAAATTATAATCAGATATGAGAGCAAGACTGAGAAATGGAGAGGAAAAAAAATTACTCCAGATACTGGCTATTGTACATATTATACCATGCTATCATCCCTAGATTGCTCAGAATCCCTTAGTCCCCCTGAAGATAGACCTTTAGGATCATCACATTTGCAGACAATAGCCTTTTCAAAGCCAGGCTTTGTTATGCCAATGGGATTTTATACATCTGTTTTTATTTTTAGGTTTGTAAAAGGCTCAAAATTCATTCCAGATGATATATAGCAATCTTGTCTTTAGTTTCCCCTAAATAAAAACATCCAACCTACCTTAACTATAAATACTGTTTCTGTTCTTTATTTATTCTCACATCTGCAAGCCAGCTATGATTATGATCCTTCTAGTATTGGGCAGGTGCTTAATTTTTAAGTATGTAAATACATCTGTGTACCTCATTGGGGTTTATATTTATATGTGTCTTTTTCTCCCCAGGACTAGTTTCAACTGCTACAAGGTAGCTAGACATTTCTAAAATCAGTGTATGTAACTGCGGGGTTTATATATGAAAAGTAGAATCAATGTGTATTTGCTGGGCATTTGTATGATGCTAAGACAAATATAAACCAGAATGATGCTACCATCATTTTGAATTGGAGAAGTGTTGAAATGGATGGACAACCAAAAAGGATGATTACTTCACTGTATATACTCTTCTGTTGGACCCAAAATGATTATGGTATTGAAAAACCTGGGAAGACCTATAGGAAGCAGTGAATGAGAAAGACTTATTTGCAGTGCTCTGCTCTTTGGGAAAGGAGAATGACTAAATAAAAATGGGCATTCAGTGTCAACCATTCAGTGATGCCTGTGCTGCTAACAGCAAGGGGAAGAGATTGATGAATTGTTGATGCTAAAACTCAGAAGAACAATTCCAGATAGTATCTGAGACAAGTTCCAAATCTTGGCAGTTTTGTCATTTGAAATAATCCCTTAAATTCCTACAAACCCATGCTAAAATGCACCTAACTGAATAGGTCAGAATTTCCCATATTTTAAGATGCTGAGACAAAATTCTTCATTATAAGGATAGCTCTTGACTTCTGTGGGCTCATGTCGGATTGCTAGAGCTCTGAATTTGGCCTGTTTGCCTTTGGAGCCTAAAATGAATGTTTTATGAATGACAGTGTTGCAAGAAAGATGTATGTTGACAGGAGTGAGAATAATGAACAAATAATGAACAGGCAGGTGAAAATACCTGGGCATGTTATGCTTCGTGGCAAACTTCACAAGCAGAAGAGCTGCTGACTTCAGAGTTGCCTGTGGGTCTGTCACTTTGTTCATCTCTGTCAGGGTTCATTTGTCAGAACTGCTTTGTCTCCAAGGTGTTGTATCCCCGGTGGCTTACCTTAGCCTTTAAGGAATTTACGTGTTATCATCTGCTTTGAATATGTCTCCAATTCCCAAGAAAACTCTGGAGCTATTTCTTAATTATAAAAAAGAATAGGAAAGAAATGGTAGCTTGTTGTCCTGTTATTTGCTTAGAAGTGTAACTTGTGTTACTATAACTTTATGATATGTTTCTGAAAGTCTTTGGACTTACTAATTACTTAATAATTTAGAAATACCCATTTAATTACCCTACAAAATGAAGCTGCTAATTTACTTTATGTTACTTATCCTTACTCTGTTAGTCATATTGTGAAATTTAGTCTCATACTGCATTAAGAAAGAGGAACACAGCATTTTAAGGGCTGTGGTGGAGAGAGCAATAGCACACTGTCACAGTGGATATCCATAAAATTTCAAACACCTACATTGATCAAACAATAAAAAATGGAATGAAAGAATGCACAGTTTGATTTCAAACATGTCAAGCTGGTATAATCTACTAACTTTGAAACCTGACCACAAGTTTGCATTACCCACTTTTTCTGTTTAATTTCCAGCTGTGGGAGCCACAGGAATGGGCTGCAGGCATGGGAATGTTGCTGCTGTCCCTTCAACAGGGAGTTTCCCTGTCCCTGACTTCCCCTCCCCAAAGGCAAAATGGTCTGGCTTGTAAAACAGTGGCTTCTTTCTATGCAGATGACAGCAGCAAAAAATGCAGGACTTACTTTGTTTTAGTAAAATTTTCCTTAAAAGTAAATTTTCAGTGCTTTGCTTCCCATCTCACTTTTTTAGGCCTCTTACTTTAAAAAGTGTGTTCATCTTCATTTCTTAAAAAAATCCTGCTTTTATTTAATCAGATTAAAAGTGTGTATTCTGATGGTCATGATTTGGTAGATAACTCAGATCCAAGGTTTTTAATAATTTTTTTAAAGTTGTTAAACATCAAGAGTTAATAAAAATTGAAGCCCATGCCAGCCTTCCATAGGTCTATATCAAACCTATATTTGGAGTGCTTAAAAAACCACCAAAACAAAACAGCAAACTGTATTAATACCAGTATAGGCCATTTTATGGGAAAAGATGACCTGTCTCAGAAGAAAAAACACCCTACCCTGCTGTTTCCTCACCAGTAAATTGGCCTGCAACAGAAACATGCTCCTTTATCAATCCAGCAAATGTCTGACATAAAATTAAGAAGTCTCATTTTAAGTGAAAAGAGCAGAGATCAGTAGGCTCTTCTTCAAGCACGTGTTAAAGAAAACCCTTATGGAGTTCCTTATACAAGAACTCCTAAGGATTTTCCAATGTTGTGGTACTGCCAGGAAGCACAACCAGGGAGGTCTGAGTGGTACAGAACATCCTGCTGGCTGTACTGTGATAGTAAGCAAGTTAAATTTAGCAGTAAGATATTTTTAGAATTAACAATTGGGCACTGTATTCCATCCATGGTGTGATGAAAGGTGTATTGTGTCACTTGTTTGATCACAGCTTATTGTGCAGTACACTTCAGAAAAAGATGAAATTAGGCCTGATGAGGGATTTACTCAGTTCAGGTGAACTTTTTCAAAGGGAAGGGGTTTTGGGGCTTCCCTGGAATTAGCTTCTGAGTGTTACTGGCCATGCTCACCTGGCAAAGCTTCTGCAGCTCAGTACAAGCATCTGGGGAGTTTGCAGAGGACCTGGGAAATTCTTACAGGGCAGGGAGAAGACATATAACTACATAAAAAGGGACAAAGAAAGCTTCCTTAGGCTTTAAAAGGGATTGCTGAATTTGTAGCAAGCCAAGACTTGAAAACCGCTGGACTTGGGAGCAGGATTTGGACATACAGGCACCAAGGGTAGGGAAGAAATTGTTTACAAATTGTTATTTAAGCCTGCCTTTTTCAATGCATTTGCCTTATGTCTATTTGAAAAGCTGCCTTGTTCCAGTTAGGGTTCTACTAAAACCTAGCTTAGGAATGGAAAACCTTTAAACACTTTTGAACACTGATCCTAAGGAAGGTGCAAATTGTTCTGCCTTAAAGTCCTGGCTTGGTTACCGCTCTGTCACCCAGGGTTATAAAAGAAGTCTCCTCTAAAGAAGATGGATTGATTCTTGTGAAGCTAAGCTGGATCTATCTCTTTGCCTTGCTTTTAGCATATGGCTGTTGATATTCCTATGGTGAGTTTAAATCACAATAAGTTCCATTTATCATCCATTTTTCATTATTTCAATTGTGTTTGCTTTTTCAGCCAGCTTCTCACAACACGCCTGTAGCACTCCAAACATTTGAACAGTCTTATACAGCTGATTTTTTTCTTTCTTTAAAGGAACTGCTATAAAAATGTCCGTTTAACATATTCCATGTGCCAGTTGTGGAGTTTCATCTCACAGTTATAGTAACCTGAAGACCAAAAGGACGATTTTTTAGTCATGTTGAGTTACTTTGAGATAGTCTGTTAGACCAAAATGAACAAGGAGTGAGAGCTAGGACTAAGAGAATGATATAATTTAAAAGGGGAAATTGTCTGAGGTAGTAAGTCCTGAGAAGCCAGAATTTAAAGCCCAACATTCCTGTGTAAAATAAAACAGATCTGGTAAAAAAAACAGATTGCTTTAAAAACAAACAGTAAATAGAATTTCTTGGTTATATTATTTCTTCTTCTAAGTCTCTAAAATTACACACATCAGACTAAGGCAGTCTATTTTTCAATCACAAGAATTTTAATGCATAATCCAATTCAAGTGTGCTGAGGAAAATGCCTAAAAACACTGTATATTTGCTTTAAAAGAAAATCCAGCCATATGGTTTATCATGAAGCTTTCGTTACTCATTATTGTGCCTTAAGCTTTGTAATGTGATGCTAATTCCTGCTGTGGTAAATCCTGTAGACTTCCTTTCCTCTCTGTGTATCTTGGTATCTACAGTAGAATAAGTATCAGAAATCAGTAACAAGGAAGATGGCTGATGAGAAGCTTGAGTTCTCAAACACAAATATCTCTGTAAGAGAATTTTTATTCAGACCATGCTGAGTTGGCTCTCATCCTGATACCAGTTTTATTTACATGGTTGTTTAAATAGACAGGTCCATATAGATCATCAATAAGTGATATCAGAAGCACATGATTTGATATTCATTAGCTGAGATTGTGCTGTTCATTTCTCACTATAAATCTAGGGAATCAATGTATCAGAAGTATAGATGGGTTTTTTTGCTCACATCCATACTAGGATAGATTAATATAAACGTTATGAAATTTTCTGTCCCTTGCCAATCAATATGTTATTAGGAATCCTTTGCCTGTTGTTTTTTGACAGGTGCAAAAATGGATCCTTATTTACTGTTTCAGTATTGTATTACTCAACAGCAGACTTAAGAAGTAAGTTATTCTGCATATTTATATTCCATATTTTCTGTTGTGTTTTCTGAAAACTTGCTAGGTTTTTAATTTCTTTAGATCACTTCTATTTTACATTGGCCAGGGTAATGGCAAGAGTCGCTCAAACTCTTCATAATTTTTAAGAATCATAAATCTACTTTTTCACAAGATAAAAAAAAAGTATCAATGATGTATAAATGTTATAATTTTTTCCTAAATTACAAACAAAGAAGAAATTTGGTGAGGTAATGGAAGTTGTTCCTGGGGTCTTTTTTTTTTTTCTTTTTTTTTAATTTTGGTTTTGCTGTTTTTCCTGTTTCTCACTTGAGAAATAGTTTTTGACAGAGGAAGGGAAAAGCAAAAAAAAAATTACCTACACAATGTTTAGGTAAAGGTGATTTTTTTAGTCCAAACGGTTTTTGGTGTAGAACATCACTTAGATTTCCTAGTATGAGTTTCCCTTTTGTCTAGTGTTCTTCAGTTAGTATCAATGAATTGCACATCAGAATTCACAAAACAACTAATCCAGAGAGCTTTCCCGGTATTTTGGAATTTTGACTTTTTGCTGTCATCTTTGTAGGAAAGAAAGGGGTGGGGGGAACTGAGATTTGAAATTCACAGATGAAGAAACTGCAGCTACCCTATAGAAACTGTAGCAACTCTATAGCCGTAGGCTGATACTGTGGATATTTGTTAAGCTGGGACAGTAGAGTGCATTTATGAGTTTATCCCTATGGGTGTTCGCAATAACGTGATAAAAAAATAGTAGATTCTTGCCTTGTTCAGCAGTGGTGAAAGCATATCAGACTGGGCAGTTGAGCTCACCAGGTTTTCATTCAAAGCAATAGGGAGGGTTCTAAACTTGTATTTTAGTAAAATGCCAAATAACTGAATTTATGAATGGATAAAATCAAGATTGTGGATTGTTGGAAAACCTCCCTTACAAATGGGGTAAATTATGTGCTCTCTTTTCTAAATCTTAACTGGATTTCCCTCTCAGGTGTGCAAAATATTTCAGCCATTTGTGTTGTATGTAAATTTAGTCAGTATCTGCATTCCTTTGACTTCTTGCCTGGTCTTTCTATTCACCTGTTCAAGGTTTGAAGACTGACACACACTGTAATTCTCTAAACAGCAAAGCACGTATCTCCCTTGGGAGTGCAAATGGAAGTCACACCTGTGTCTGTCAGTACAAGTGAAGTTTCTTTCATTTGCTGCCAGGTAGGCATCCATCTAACGCCAGTTAAGTTTGTCAGTATCTCTGAGTAAAGCTTCCCCCCCCTTCCTGATGGTGTGAAGAACATGAAGTCATGGTACTGTAAAAGCATTTTAAATAAAATAGATACAACTTTCTGCTTTCCATCATTTTTCTGTTCCTGAGTAATATTCTAAAGTAATTATTATAAACCACAAATTTCAGGCTATAAGACTGTATGTTTCAAGCACAGTGCAATTCCATCTCCAAGGTAATGATTTCACAAATGTTATTTTTGTAGAACACACTGGCTGAAATTTGAATGTACAGAAGACTTTCTATAGCCTTTCCACACACTGACTTGTACTTCCACATTCAACTAGTTTTATTTATGCCTGTATAAATAAATGGGATGGGTTTATATTTAAGTTGGAAATTACCTTAAAATAATAGTAATGACCTGAAATAGGAAACTTGGATTGTATAATGTAGTTTAGTCCATGAAAGAAGATGAAAATGGCAATGGGAGTAGGAAAATGTTGGTAACTGACAAATGGAATTAAGAGTAGGTCATAGAGAGTATGACCCATTTACCATGAAGAAAGAAGGAAGATGCATGAGTTGTTTTATAATGAGGGGGACCAGCCATTTTGTGGGAGCTAGTGTGATAGTGGATGTGTCTCCTGGATGGTTAGAAATGTATTTTTCTGGCACAATTGCCTTTCAAAGTATTTTAAGGGGAAGGCTTTGGTTTATTTTTAGGTGTTTTTTTAAAAGTGTAGCATAGTACAAAGGCAGCCACACCATATTGTCTAAGGTACAAGGACAAAATAATACACACATGGAAGCTTTGGTAAACACACTGTCAAACCTACACATAGTTCATTCATTTAAGAGTTTGTTGCTGGGCCAAACACAAGGTCTTCAACTTCTGAAACAAAAGCTCTGTTATGAAGTAAAAGAAACAGCTCCCTGAGCTCAAGCCAGCTGAGTTTGTTATATGCAGTCCAGACTGCTTTACAACCAATAATTCTTATAGTTTATGTACAGTACCCTGCTATTTCCAGAGGGATGGTTTTATTTGACTGTCCATTCACCTAGGATACAAGTTTAAGTTAAACTTAACGGTGCCAAATATGGCAAGTTGATCTTATACCTCTTTGATATCTCATTTTGCAAAGCCAAAACAAGCATTACCAAGCTCTACAATTGTGGCTTACCACATATAGCATTAAATGCAGCATTTTAAAAATTACTGTGGCATATCAAAGGCATGTGATCATTGAGATGCACAAGACCAAAATTACAATGGCAGAATCGTATCATTATATATGGTTTCCTGCATTTTTTTACACTGTCATGAAACATAAAATGGATGCTAAAAAACATGGATCAACAAAGAAAAACATTAAAACATTAGGAAAGCATTCCTACACTTGAGAGGTTAAGACAGGTGTAAAACAGCGAGAAAATTGTCTATTGTAAATTTATCAAGCCTCATATCAGATGAGTTCAGTTGTTTCTGTAACTGAAATATTGTTTCAAAAATCCATCCTTTGATATTAAAGAGTCTTGCAATTATCTGGCTACAGTTATCTGTGGTTAGTTTATCACACATTTGCATAAAAAGCAGTTGTTACTTTTCTTGGTATATTGACGGTAAATTATCATATTCTCCATCAGTATCAGCTTTGGTAGGCAGAATCAGGCAGTACTTGTAGTCACTTCTTTTAAAAAATGTTCCCATTTTCTCTGTTACTTTTTTGCATCCATTTAATTTTGAATGCATCTTTTGGAAGAAATGTCTAGGGTCTTTGGATAAAAGCCTTTACATGAAATATTTCTGCCCTATTGTTTGATAATATATACTGTTTGGGCTTATTGTTCTGTTTTGTTTTTTTTTTTTCTTTGTCTTGATGCAAATTTGATGGTGTAATGCAACTGCTGGACAGTTTTCCTGCCCTCAGCAGATATTTTTTTTGATTGACCAAGTATATCAAAGCCTACAGCTTGGTCTCACATGTTTTTTTTCTTCTGGGCCTCTCAGGGATTAAGGAAGCTATGTAAGAAATTCCAAAAATATTCTGTATTTATTAAGATTTGCTCTCAATTTACACTATTTTTTACAGGTGTGTGGATGATAAAACTCTAATACTATTTGGTTTACACACCAGCTTTATTAAAATTCAGAAATTAATTAAAATGTGAAGAAAAATACCCCAATCTTCCAGAAGACCCACATGTCTGGATGTAATAATGAACTAGAGCTAAAGACCTTGCTTTAGTCTTAAATTCCATTAATCTCTTTCACTAAAAAGTATCTTTCAAAAGAAGCTTTAGGAGTTTTTAGCAACGTTCTTGATATAAGGATGCTTGTTTTATTTTTTTAGTAAGAAAATTCTATACATCAGTTCTATTTGCAGCGATTATTTACAGTTGCAGTACGAAGATATTTATTAGATAATATATTGAGTCTGAGTATAAGAACACTGAATGGTTGACTGTTTAGAGAGGAAAACTACTTCATCCATGTCATTCCTGAGCTTCCCCAGCTGACAGTTTGAGACAGGGACAGAAACCATGTGCAAAGAGAGTTACAAAAACGGCTGATGGTAAAAATCTGCTTAATGATTCTGTCACTCCTGTTACATGCTACAGACTTCATTTTTTTTAATCATGTGCTGACTATCAGGCTAAGTCAGATAAATTTATTGCTGAATTATTGTTTTCAACATCAAAGACTAATTATTTTTAGTTTTTAACTTTTCCCACACTATTCTTCAATATTTATTTTCCTAAAATAATAAGACAGGGTGAACTATAGAGTGAATGTGCCACAGTGATATTTGAAGATTAAATATTTTTTATTTATCACAAAGTATGTATGTCTTAAGAATAGTATGTTATTTCCTCTTTTGCTATGTTAACTCAGTCAAATATCACAAGAGAGTCTTTAAAGTGTCATCTGAATTTAAAACATTGGCTCATGGTATTGAAGAATCTTCAAGAATAATTTCTATGAGAATAATTGGTTTTTAAATACAGGTTGCTTATTATGTAAAGGAGAATAAAATACTATAGAAAAATAGGGGAGGGAAAATGTATGCAAGTAAAATAAATTTTTAGAGATGGACATGGGGAGAAAAGGAATGATCTAGAGGATTGATACAGAACAAGAGATGAACCATCTTGGACAATACTGTTTTTTTTCCTTAGTGAGATACTACACCTTGCTTTAATGGCTTTTTTGTATCTGTAGTGTCAGTACTGATGCAAAATAAATATCCTGTGGCTCCTTTCAATGAGTGAAAGAGGTGCTTGCTTTTGTAGCCAACCTTTTTCAACAGAAGATTCCAGTTTCTCAGTTGTTTCTGAGCCAACTGCTGATTGTACAGAAGTAATTTGACATAACTGCTGTGTGATTTGTATTTAACTTATGCTTCATAATATACCTGATTTGCTTGCTTCCTTCTTAAATGTAGAGAATTTCTTTGGGGTTTTAAAAGTTGATTTAAAAAGTAAAAATACTGTTTTTTTCAATATATGTTCTGTTTGCCTTTTTTCTGTGTGTGAATAGCTACAACTTCTTTAGTGTTTATGCCAACTCTTCTTGAATTACTGAACTACCTTAATATAAATCAGGGCTTTATCACCTCAACAAGGCAATTTTTCTTGGCCTAAAAAATCTGAAAACACAGCAAAAAGTGTAGGTTCTACTGGCACCAACCTGTTATGAATAACTTCCTTTGTCTTTGAACAAGTGGAACAATATATTATGGTTAGAACCATAGCTGGGTAGAACTGAGCTGGATGAGTGACAAGTCACTTCAAATACTCCCAATGTTAAAATAAATGAGTTATTTCATTTAATAATAAAATAATTTCATGCATTTCTCTGTTAGAAAGTTTTTAATCCACTGATTTACAGGTATGGGTTTAGTCTCATCATGCAAACTTTTTTTTACATCAAATCACATCATCAATCATGTTCTTGAAAAATAGAACAATTCTATTTTTAAAAAATTGTCAGGCATTTGTTGCTGTCTCCACATTAAAGCTAGAGCAATTTCAGGTATTATAAAAATGGGATTGATGCAGGCAGTCATCTTGCTCTCTTAAGAAGCTAGAGTATAAAATGCAATGTTGTCTGATTTTTTGCCTGCATAATTTTTTCTCCTGCTTTATTCTGGAATGTGATCATGTCTCTTGTGAGTCTAAAAGTCTTGCTTTGCAATGCTTGCCTTCTTTAGTAGTTCACATGGTACTGTCTCTTCCAGCTGTACGTTCAAAGGCAGAGAGCCCTTGCTGTCGTAAAGCATGTCTTCATTGAAGACATTCTGGGATTACCTATTTCTGCTGCTTTCATGCTTGGTAGAGCTCCTCCAGTAAAAGGGAAATGTAAAACACTACTTTGCCTTTTTATGCAGTTAATATATTGCTTTATTCATTAGGAGTGTTTGCTAAACCTGTGAGTTTGGAAAGCATTTTAACTGATAGCTGCCTTTCATACTTGGTTGCCTTGCCTGTACGTATATCCTATACATCTGGGCTCTTTCTGTGGTTTCTGTTACTACTGTATTTGCGTCACCTAATTTAAAACAGACTTTCTGCTGTTTTCTACTATAATGGGTTTGTGGCTTAGTATGTGAAATAGAATTGACTGCACAAAATGTGAAATTCTGATGCTAGACATTCCGACTAGGTCTCTACAGACAGGAATGTGCATTTGTCTGGGCAAGCATTATAGTCCTAGGGGTGCTTAGCTATTTTTGTGACAGCCTGAATATGTTGAAGTTGTTTGATTTCTTTTCTTATTTTTATTTTTTTTTAAAAACAAACCACATTTATTTTAAAGAAAAAGAGTCTGCCTCAGCAAAACTTCAGCATTTTTGCAGTGTAAATCTCCTGCAATACAACTGTGGAAAAATTAGTGAAAGACTGAAAGAAGAATAAAATTTCTTATGCGTATAAAGTGTGAATACTAAATAAGCTGTAAAAACTAAGGGAAAGGTTTAAGAGCAGGGGTAAGTCCTACTAAAGAATCTGATGCATAGAGTTCTCCTAATTATCATCTATTTATGATATTGAACTGTATCCACAAACGGATGCGAATGCATTAAGTCCACAAATCCCCTAAAAGCCTTTAAATTTTAAAGCATGGGGTGGCTTATCCCATCTTCAGGCCTCTCTCTGTGTTTTGGAGAAAGCAAATGCTTCACATTGCTCTGGTAGTGATGAGCACAAGTCACTAGTATAGCCACAAGAGTTTCATAGTCAGAGTAAGGGGTTAAGCTGAAATTATCCCTGTGGGGAAGGGATAATCTCTCCAGCAAGGTTAGGAGAGAATGAAGAATGAGGGAGGAGAGACTCCTGCTCCTAGGATAGGGGAGAAAGAAGGATATGGCAGAAACTTTTTAGGGTGGAGTGATGTGACTACCAAAAGTCAAAGTACTTGGTGGTTTTTTTTTATTTCAGGATTTTATTTTCAAGTTTCAGAATATAGAAAGTATCTTCCCTTCAGCCAGGTGCTAAGAACCACCTCCTCCCTCTGCCTGAAGATATTTCAGTCTGTCCTGTTATGGCTTTGCATTCTAGAGCTGCCTATAAAACCTTCAGTCATTGTTCCCAAGGACAGGAACAATTGAGTAAACCTCTCTGATGGGCGCACAGAGATGTAGCATCACCACATAGTCCTCTTAGAAAATCAACTGAAAAATACTTTGTTCCCGATTCCTGGCCCAGGCCCTGTCTGGGATCTTCTATTGCCAGCTCTCCTGCTTTTCTCTCCAGCAGCCTTGCTCTCTGAATTGGTAGGACTCCTCTTAGAAACTCCCAAGTCCCAGATCACTAGCAGGATTTTAGGTTTTTTTTTAGAGGTTTCCTGCAGCTCTTCTGATGGCTCCAGTTAACTCCTGGAGCTGGGTGCACAGTGTGGGAGATGGGAGATAACAGACTGACACTGAGGAAATAACTGGTTTCTGACAGTTTATGTAATGGCAGTTTTATATGTCGGACTCTAGTAGCATGAATGGCTCATCACTTGGTTTAATCAGTCATTACATACAATGGAATGGAGTGAAAATAGAATAGCACATGATTTGGATCTGTTTTTATCACTGGCATAAAACTCTCTTCCAAAGTAATGTGTCAATTTCATTTTAATTTTTTTTTATATGAATAACGAGATTGTTTTTATTATGAACTGAAATGAAAATGCTAAGAGAAGACAGAGCTTATGTTTATATTGTATTACACAGTAAGGCATGAGGCTCCTGAAAGACAGGAAACTGATTGTTTGAATTGGTAATTCTCTTTTTTTTTAACATTCTCAAATTCTATCTACTCTGAGGACCTTTCTTGTGTCTACTCAGGAACTAGAAAAGATTTCCTGTCTATTGAGGAAGTGTACAGTAGCCAGAGGCAGAACAACTTAAGTTAAAGACTTAAAATTTAAATCCTGCATGATCATTGGAACAACTGTATCATGCAAATTCCTTTTCTAGTATCTTTGGAAAGCAGTAGAATGCTTTTTTCTGCATTCATATGCCGTTATATAAAATGGAAAGCATGGGTAAAGTGTCAGATCCACAATCCATCTAACCCAGTATTCTATCCCAGTAAGTGGCCAGGAGTGGAAGCCTTCAGGTGTGTAAGAACATCTCCCAGAGCACTGTCCCAGCTTAAAGAAACTTGCTATTGACGATATATCCTCTTCAGAACATCTTTACTGTCATGTTTGAAAGCTACTAATAAACCCATTTTATACTAATCTGCTTGATTCTTTTGGAATCTATACATTTGCGTTCAAAATATTGGAGTTATAAAGGCTATGATTTCAAGATTCTATGCATGAAAAAGTATTTCCTATTTTAACTTTAAATCTATTTACTGGTTACTTCTTTGTGTGACTGCCTTTTTGTTTGGTTTTTTTTCATGATAAGAGACTGTGAGAAATACTTTTGTCCACTTTATTATAATTTCTAAGTTTTACATCAAGCGCAACTTATATCAAAGCTGAAGTTTCTTGATCTTTTGCATTTATCCTTGTCCTTAGTTCTGCCTGAGCTGGTTACCTTGCATCTACTTAGTGTGATTCTGACACATCGTTTTGAGAAAGATGTTCACTAGTAGCAATGTTTCAATGTGTGTGCTACAGATGTAGTCAGTGTTTAATGACTCTGTTTATCTCTTTTCATTTTTGTCCTTTTGTCAGCATCTGACTATTGAACTATAGTTTTCAGAAAATTATCCAGAATAATTCTAATATCCAATATGTTCCATGCATATTTGAAGTAATAAATACAGTCTGAGAAACACAAGTGCCTTTACCAAGTGTTCTGCCATCTTTACTGAGTGAAATCACACTGTAGCTCTGTGTGTAGCAGAGGAGCTCTGACAAGTCACAGCTCTTGTGAGCGCTGTAGAATTTGGGTTGCAAAGAGAAACTGTTTTTCTAGATGAACAGTTTGAAACACCTCATACTGACTGCAGATTTACTATAACTGCTTTCTAGTTTTGATTAGCCACAGAAAAGGTGTACTGGTGTAATATGCACTTAAGAAATTTAATACTCCTCCCAGGTTAGCTAAAACATTTCAGTATATATAACAAAATTCTTGTATGCCTTTGTGTGACAGCAAGCTGCTGAGAAATCAGTTTGGAAACTCAGTCAAAACATTTACAATGAACTGATACACACTTACAAAGCCTGTTTTCAATAGCTTGTTAGGTATTGCTGTCTTAAAATATGCTACTTTTTTTTTTTTAATATTTATCATGCATTGACGTAAGACCAAACGTTTAGGAAAAATAAGATGCGAATGAATGTTCATGAACATGTGCCTCAAAAATTGCATCCAAGTCTAATAATTTTGTGCATGCATACTACAGTTAGTGAGTTGGTCTCCTAGTGTCAGTAACAAAAAAATATGTATTATTCTAATTCCTAATACTTAGTGTTAACAGTAGCCTATTTTATGATCTAACTGCTAATTCCTAAATTACAAACTCCAGAATAATTGTCCTCTTATTCAAGCCAAAGTTACTATACTTAACTAGTAAGCTTCTAACCACATTTTCCTCTGTGTTAGCTAAATGAAAATAAGGCTTTTTTGTAAGGCTACATATTTAGAGAAAATGCTACAAAATTGCCCCTGTATTAATAGAATCCAGAGCATTCCTTGGTGGTGGCTCAGCACATTACCATGTAAGTCGCCTGCCCTTGAAAAGGCATAATTTGATCTTAACAGTTTTCCTGAATTCTCTGGCAGTTACAGAGAACAAGTGACCACAGTTCAGCTCAAGCTGAAAGCTGAGATTAGAACCACAGTGGTGCTGACTTATATGTTTCTGAATTTCAACAAGAGAAGGAAAATTCTTTCTTGCAACTGAGTCTGTCTGATTCCAGTGAAAAGCTGGAAAACTGAAAATAGCAAAGTGGTCCCAGATGGTTGTTTTTTGTTTTTTGTTTTTGGTAGATATCTTGTTTGTTTCTTGGGGAGGGGGGGGGGTGTGGATTATGTTGGGGTTTTTTTGTTGTTGTTTGGCTTTTTTTGGTTTTGTTTTGGGTTTTTTGTTTTGTTTTTGTTTGTTTTTTGTTTGTTTTTTTTTAATGAGAAGCTTCTTCAGTCTGTCAGCTTCTATAGACACCTCTGGGTAAAGTGAAAGGCTGGATAGTGTGCTAGAGCCAACAGAAATGTCTGGTGAGGACTAGGAAAGGCAACATTAGTACTCTTGAGCCTATAAAAATGATACATTTTTTAAAAAATCATTAGTATTGTTCAGATTTATTTCAGCACACTCTATTTCCCTTGCTAGAGATAAATCTTAATTACCAAGGAAAGGAGGAGTAGTAACTTAAGTGACATCCGAGGAATAAATTTGCTCTAAACCCAAAAGATTTAATAGAAGGTTGGAAAGCTTAAAATAAAGTAACTAAATACTTCATACCAGGTGCTTCTAAGTGAGAGAATGGAGTTCAGAGGTCACGTGCTGATCTTGGCTCCAGTAGGGCAAATCCAGAATGGCTATCTGGGAAAACAGTAGAATTGCCGAAGACTTGCATCAGCATGAATAAAACTAAAATTTGGCCATTAGAAACTTCATTAGGAGGGAGTGTATACTTATCCTGCTAAGTTTGTTTTGTGTTTCTTGTATCCAAACACTGGTAAATTCTATTTGAAGTTATTGCTGCAGGTTTTTCCTTAGGCTGATTTTTTTTTTCTTGACTTGGCTTTGACTTGTCCAGCAGCATTAGGGTGGCCTGCTATTAGGTCTTGATTGTGTTTTATTTAAGTAATGATGGCTTTTGGATTAGTGAGATGATGTGAAGTGGTATTATTAATGGACATTGACCAGTAACAAAACAGAGCTGCTTAGGCAGATCTCCAGTTGGCATAGTGAGGCACAAGTTGGAAACCAGCCTGGAGCAGAGGAGGAGGGAGCCTCAGCAGGGCACAGCACACAAGACGTCTCTGGCAAGCACATACAAGGAGCAGCTGAGAGGATTTGACACACAAGCAGATACGGTAGATACCAGATCTCCCACAAGGATAAACAGAATGCCAAGCAGACAGTTTATAGTTTACCTGTGGTATAGCCAAGAAATGTGCCAAAATTTAACTGGACAGTTATTTACCTCACAACTTTATATCACAGAACTTGCTTATCAAGAGGATGTTAGCAATGTATCTCATAAAAAGGATAACATTAAGTTAAAAAGAAAAAAAAATATATATGCAATGGGAGGCTGCATAGAATGCATAGTACAGGTTGTGGAAACATCATTAGCTAATCTGCTGTTCAAAAATAATTATTTAAATTAGAGATTATTTTTTAACTCAGTAGTTGAATTCAACCCAATCTCTATCTTTGAGATAATTAAGCCTGCTGAGAAAAAAAAAGAATTTTCTGTGTTGTTTTGTTGGGAGTTTTGTTTTGATTTGGATTTTGGTTTTTGTTTTTTGTTTTTTTAATTAAGAACTTAACAGTTTTTACTGAGAAAATGTTTTTGTGATCCTTTTCTGGAAGTTTGCTCTGGGTTCCTTTTCTTGGGTTTCTCTGCTGACTGGTCCATCACCCCCAACTCCCCACCTTGCACTCATGTGAGTGCACACACAGGATGCACAAACACAGTGAGATCTGCAAGGCGAGCAGTCTTTGAAACGGCAAAGTTGAACTTGTAATTTCTTTCTGTCAGGCATCTCAAAATGCTGACACCACCACCCACAGAGGAGATGAGTAAGCAGGGATAGTACATGAGAGAGAGACTGAGGCTCAGGTTATCAGAGGAATGTGTGCAGGGGACAGGGCCTGGTGTGCAGGAATGTCTTGTGCATGGAGAGAGGTGGAAGCAGAGCTCTAGAGCAGTCTGCCAAAGAGCAGTGCCTTTGTGAGGTGATTTTTCTGGT